>JAPYZL010058752.1:0-13731 GCA_030522825.1 Platygaster orseoliae | reverse complement strand
CGGCGTAGAATTATCGGAAATCAAAAAAGTTGGTCAATTTACTTAAAGTAAGAGTTAATTCTCCCCTTTCAATCGTTAAAAAGTCATTATTTTCGTTTTTCAACAATTGAACAATTCGTTGTCTATTGAAGCAAAAAACGCGATTTTGCGCTAAATTTTCCGCAATTTTTTTAATGAAAAACCACTTAAATATAAAAATATTAAAAAATCAAAAACGTAGAGAGGGGCATTTTATACTAAGAAAGTATGTTCCAAGTTTGAAAAGAATCGGTCGAGTAGATTTTGCAGAATCGTGTTCACAGTCTCAAAAAATTGGTTTTCAGAAAAACGCGTTAATAGTTTGTTTATTTTTAAAAAAATTTGAAAAAAAAAACATTTTTTTGTGACTTACATTGAATCATCAATTAATTTGAAATCGAATTAAACTTCAAGAAAACGTAAAAAAAGAAAACTGATTTTCTGAATCATTCCTTACCCCCCCCCCCCCCCCTTAAAAGGAAGTTAAATTTTCAATTTCAATAATTTCTCAAGTTTTCTATTTCAGTTACAAGTTTTTCTCAACTTCACATTTTTTCTTTTCTTTGCTTGAATTTAATTGTTTTTTTGTCTTTTTGTGTATGTTTTTTGTGTTTTTTTCGCTTGGTTTTTTTTTATCTTTTTTTTCTTTTTTTTTTTTTTTTTTTTTTTTTTTTTTTTTTTTTTTTTTTTTTTTTTTTTTTTTTTTTCATTATTTCTAGATGAAAAGTTTTACTTCTCTCGTGCGTTTTTAAAAACACACCTCAGTTTTTTTTTCTTGTTTTTACTTCAAAATTACTTCAAAAATTAAAATAATATTGTTCATTTTCCTATCATATAGTAATTTGTACTATAAATATGGTAAAAATTACTAGGTTTTTTTCTCAGTGCAGGTGAAATCTCGTAAGATTTTTAAAACATTAAAAAATTTTCTATGCTTGAATTGAATTGTTTTTTCGTCAACTTGTGTTCTTATTTTCTTTATTTTCTATTCTTTGCTTGTATTTTTATTTTTATTTTCTATTTTTTCTTTTTTTTTTTATATCAACATGAAAAGTTTTACTTCTCTCGTGGGTTTTTAGAAACACACCTCAGTTTTTGTTCTTGTTTTCACTTCAAAATTACTTCAAAAATTAAAATAATATTATAAATTTCCCTATCATATAGTAATTTTTACCATATTTATAGTAAAAATTACTAGTTTTTTATTCTCAGTGGAGGTGGAATCCCGTGAGATTTTTAAAACATTAAAAAATTCTTCGCTTGAATAGAATTGTTTTTTCGTTAACTTGTGTTCTGATTTTCTTTTTTTCTGTTCTTTGCTTGTATTTTTATTTTTATTTCATATTTTTTTTTTTTTATTTCAACATGAAAAGTTTTACTTCTCTCGTGCGTTTTTAAAAACACACCTCAGTTTTTTGTATTGTTTTTACTTCAAAATTACTTCAAAAATTAAAATAATATTGTGAATTTTTCTATCATATAGTAATTTTTACAATATTTATACTAAAAATTACTATTTTTTTACTCATTTTTGGTAAAATTCCGTAAGATTTTTAAAACATTAAAAAATTATCAATGTGAGTATTTTCGAAGAATAATTTAGCTTTTAGAACTTTAATTAAAAATTTAAGCAATAGGAAATAATTTTCTCTTCTCTTACAAAACGTTATAAGATACTACAAGGAAGAGTTTTTTTTTCGAATATTACATTTCCATGTCTGCAAAAATTACTAGAAATTCTCGAACAGTTTAACGTGTATCAATTCCCAGAATTTTCAGAAAAACGTCAGTTACACTGCTTCCGTAATAAAAATGGATATCTAAAATGATAATCTGAAAATTCAGGCCAAGTCTTACATTCCCATGCGAAATATGAATTACGGTAATTACTATAAATAACTGAAATAATGACCTCAAGTGTGAAAATTCCAGAGAAAAATTGCTTTTGCTGATCAATAAACTTCAATAATTCATACTTGACTTTTTCCTCGCTCAATGAATATAATATTTTTAAATATTCATTCCTCATTCCCCTGATGTTCCAAACTGAAGATAAAGAAATTCTCGCTTTTCGCCAAAGACGAAAATATACAGAAAACCAATACTTCAATCGATCAATAAATAATTTCACTTGAGGTAAAAGTATGCGTTCTAGATTTTATTTTGGTATTTTCTCATTTTTTTTCATATACTATGAAGTTATTGGAAAAAGTCTAATTTTAACAATGGAAATCGATTTTTTACAAATATGACTAACAAAAACAATTTTTTAGTTTTCCAGACTGAAATTTTTCTTCAATTTCCCCGGTTTCGACGCCACTAACTGGAACACAAATATCTGACCGAATTTTTAGAAATAGATCAAAGAGAACGACAAAACGTGACTTCTGATTCAATATTCAATAACAATCAACGTGGACGATTCTAAACTCGAGAAATTGCATCACTGCCAGAGAATGCGTAACCCACTTCAAAAACGCCCGCACTAATCGTGAAACTACTTTTAAACAAAGTAAGAAACTGCATTTCTGATCGGACTAAATTGTGCTTTTCGAGGGAAAAAAAAAGTTATATTTTTTCTAATTTTTTCAAAAACTCTGCAGTAATTCGAATTTTGTTTAGAATTTTTCAATAAATTTTTTATCTCTTGAAGTCATTATCGTATTACGAATTCGGCAAATGAAATTTACAGCAGGATTTTTAGATTTAATTATGATTGATAATGAAAACATTATTTTTCTCGTATTTTTCATATTTTCTTTTTTTATGTGTTCCAGAAATTTTGTGTTTCGCAATCAATTTTCCAATAATACTGCGTTCATACACGTTACATTTTCCATTTCTCATTTGTTGCCATTTTTAATGAAAACACCCTGATTCGAACGAACAAAAAAATTCATTATTTTGATCCTCGATATTTAAAAGAACTTTCCTCATCCGCTCTCGATCTCGCGAGATTTTCGAGTTTGAATTATTTTAGTCAAAGCTCATTACGACGCGAATCGCGAGCTACGAAAAAGCTCGTTGCGCAACGCTTTACAATGATGAAGCCTCGATCGAATAATTGGGCGCAACGTTCCGTGTGATCCAGCTTTCGCGTTATTGCGCACCGAGAAAATCGCCCCGATCGCGGATCCGAGTTTCCCGCCGGTGCCCTTTAATGGACTCAGCTTGAATTTCGTTCACTTTGCGCTCGCGCAATTACGCGACGTACGGGTATTTTCTATTAACATTCTT
Source organism: Platygaster orseoliae (assembly GCA_030522825.1). NCBI lineage: Eukaryota > Metazoa > Arthropoda > Insecta > Hymenoptera > Platygastridae > Platygaster > Platygaster orseoliae. The sequence goes on along the minus strand of JAPYZL010058752.1, from coordinate 10,476 downwards.
GCCTTAGCCCGGCGAAATGACCAACCCGTTGCGCGTACGTGCGCGACAGGAATGTTGACTCTGAGAAAAGTTTTGTTAAATCAACACCACGTTGGTTTAAGATCGAAGGCAAAGTCATCTGGAAAAAGCGATTTTCCGACTTTAGATAGATGCTTATTTGGTTTTTTTTTAACTTTTTTTTACAAGGTCAAGGTTGACTGAGAAAAGTTTTGTTAACTCAACATTACATTACTTCAAAATCAAAGGGAAAGTCGTCTGGAAAAATCAATTTTCCGACTGTTGACAGTTTCTTGGTTTACTTTTTCGAGATTTTTTTTCGAGGTCAAAGTTCATTGAGAAAACTTTTTATAAATCAACACTATATTACTTGAAAATCGAAGGAAAAGCCGTCTAGAAAAAGCAATTTTCCGTATTTGGACAATTTCTTGAATGGCTGAGTTTTTTTTAATTTTATTTTACGAGGTCGAAGTTTACTGAGAAAATTTTTGTTAAATCAATAATACATTACTTCAAAATCGAAGAGAAAATCGTCTGGAAAAAGCAATTTTCCGACTTTTGACAGTTTCTTAAATGGTTAAATTTAAAAAAAAATTTTTTACGAGGTCAAAGTTTAATAAGAAAATTCTTGTTAAATCAACACTACATGTCTTCAAAATCGAAGGAAAAGTCGCCTGGAAAAATTAATTTTCCGACTTTTGACAGTTTCTTAAATGGTTGAAATTTCAAAAATTTTTTTTACGTGGTTAAAGTTCTGTAAAAAAATTATTGTTAAATCAACACTACATTACTTGAAAATTCAAGGGAAAGTCGTCTGGAAAAATCAATTTTCCGACTTTTGACAGTTTTTTAAATAGTTGAATTTTTTAAGATTTCGTTTACGAGGTCAAAGTTCATTGAGACAATTTTTGTTAAATCGTCACTACATTACTTGAAAATCGAAGGGAAAGTCGTCTGGAAAAAGCAATTTTCTGACTTTTAACACTTTCTAATTTGGTTGAGTTTATTTTATTTTATTTTTTTTGTTTTGTTTTTTTTTTACCAAGTCATGGTTCACTGAGAATAGTTTTGTTAACTCAACATTACATTTCTTTTAAACCGAAGGGAAAGTCGACTAGAAAAAGCAATTTTCCGAGTTTTGACAGTTTCTTAAATGGTTGAGTTTTTTAACATTTTTTTTCGATGTCGAAGTTCATTGGGAAAATTTTTCTAAATCAACACTATATTACTTGAAAATCGAAGGAAAAGTCGACTGGAAAAATCAATTTTTCGACTTTTGGCAGTTTTTTAAATGGTTGAGTTTTTTGGATTTTTTTTACAAAGTCGAAGTTCACTGAGAAAATTTTTGTTAAATCAACACTACATTGCTTTAAAATTGAAGGAAAAATCGTCTGGAAAAATCGATTTCCCGACTTTTAACAGTTACTTAAATGATTGAGTTTTTAAAAATTTTTTTTACGAGATCGAAGTTCACTGAGAAAATTTTTCTTAAATTAGTCGTACATTGCTTTAAAATCAAAGGGAAATTCGTCTGGAAAAATTTATTTTCCCTTTTTTGAAATTTTTTAAAATGGTCGAGTTTTTGTAAATTTTTTTTTACGAGACCTATTTCACTGAGAAAAATTTTGTTGGATCAAAACTACATTGCTTCAAAATCGAAGAGAAAGTCATCTGGAAAAATCAATTTTCCGACTTTTGACAGTGTCTTAAATGGTTGAGTTTTTTAAAAAATTTTTATTGAAAAATTTCGTTGAATCAACACTATATTACTTTAAAATCAAAGGGAAAGTCTACTGGAAAAATCAATTTGTCGACTTTTGACATTTTCTTGAATGATTGAGTTTTTTAAGATTTTTTTTAACGAGATCCAAGTTAGCTGAGAAAATTTTTGTTAAACAAACACTATATTGCTTTAATACTGAAGGAAAAATCGTCTAGAAAAGCAATTTTCCGACTTTTGACAGTTCCTTATTTGGTTGATTTTATTTTGTTTTTTACTTTTTTTACCAAGTCATGGTTCATTGAGAAAAGTTTTGTTAACTCAACATTACATTTCCTCAAAATCGAAGGAAGTTGTCTGGAAAAATCAATTTTCCGACTTTTGACAGTTTCTTAAATAGTTGAGTTTTTTAAAAATTTTTTTACGAGATCAAAGTTCACTGAGAAAATTTTCGGTTAATAAACACTATATTGCTTTTAAACCGAAGGGAAAGTAGTCTGGAAAAATAAATTTTCCGACTTTTGACAATTTCTTCAGTAATAAAGTTTTTTTAAATTTATTATTATGAGATCGAAGAGTTCCGAGAAAATTTTTATTGAATGAACACTACATTCCTTGAAAATCGAAGGGAAAGTCATCTGGAAAAAGCAATTTTCCGACTTTTGACAGTTCCTTATTTAGTTCATTTTTTTCTACTCTTTTTTACGAGGTCAAAGTTCACTATGAAAATTTTTGTTAAATCAACATCACATTTCTTCAAAATCGAAGGGAAAGTCATCTGGAAAAATCAATTTTCCGACTTTTGACAGTTTTTTAAATGATTGAGTATTTTTAGATTTTTTTTACGAGATCAAAGTTTACTGAGAAAATTTTTGTTAAATGAACACTACATTACTTCAAAATCGAAGGAAAGTTGTACCAACTGGAAAAATCAATTTTCCGACTTTTTACAGTTTCTCAAATGATTGAGTTTTTTTTTTTTATGAGGTCAAAGTTCAGTGAGAACTTTTTTGTAAATCAACATAACATAATATCAAAATCGAAGGAAAAATCGTCTGGAAAAATCAATTTTCCAACTTTTTACGGTTTCTTAAATGGCAGAGTTTTTTAAGATTTTTTTTACGAGGTCAAAGTTCACTGAAAAAATTTTTGTTACATCAACACTACATGGCTTCAAAATCGCAGGAAAAGTCGTCTGGAAAAATCAATTTTCCGATTTTCGATAGTTCCTTATTTGGTTTATTTTATTTTATTTTTTTTACTTTTTTTTACGAAGTCATGCTTCATTGAGAAAAGTTTTATTCAATCAACACTGCACTGAGAAAAATGGTTTGGCTACAGCAACCATTGATTCAGTAAAATATGGACTCACCAAAGTTTTGAGTACTACAACCAAAACTTATGTTATAGCAACTAATGCTCAATTTTGATAACTGATACTTAGATTGCAATAAACATTCGTTTGGTTATCATACCTGAAGTTTTGGTTGTACTGCCAAAAACTTTGGTGGACTCATATTTTACTCAATCAATGGTTGCTGTAATCAAAAATTACTCTTCATGTACATTGCTTTAAATAAATTTTCTGTTTAGGCAAAGAACTTATGATTTTGATAAATAAAATGTATTTGTCCAAACCAAAAATATTTTGTAGCTGAAAAAATTTGTTTACCAGAATTAAAAAATTATTCAAGTGACTTGAATATTTAGTTGGTCGAATAATGACAAAAAATTTATACGAATTAACCAAAGCAGTTTTTCAATGCATTTATGAATTTCTTTTTGTGGAAGACAGGCTCAATAATTTCAAGCGATCTTGCATAAATTGAATAAGATTTTCAGTACTCACAATTATTTGAAATAAATTTCAATATTTTGACAATGTGACTAACGTATTTAATGAAATCTTTCTTTTTTATCATTGTTAGAACATTATATCTGATTGAAAAAGAAGTATGGAAATTTAAATAAGCTCTTGGAAAAAAAATTTTTCGCGGTTTCTCGTTGACTATGAAATTCATTATCAGTTATTATTCTTAAAGTTTTTGAATTTTTAGAAAACTCTAAAATGTTTTCAATAATGCACGATTTTTCAATATTACTTCAGGCTATCAACGGTTTCACAAACAATATTTATTACTGAATCTCATGAGATTTCTAAGCTTCTTTTTCAATTTCCAAATAAACTGTGTTATTTGCTTAATTTCGAAAATTCCTCGTGTTTTCAAAAACTCTCTGAAATATAAAAATATAATATTCCTCTAATTTCATCTACAATATACCAGTAATATTATCTCTACAAGATTGTATATGGAATGCTACTGCAATGTTAATAATATCTTTTCTTTGAAATGTTGCTCTTGTAATGCTTCATTAATATTACGGCAAGACTGAAATGTTGTTAATATTACTCTATAATTTCTTGCCGCAACATTACTGAAATATTACACATGCACTTATAGGGGACATTTTTATATTGCAGCAACGCTTTCGCAAGATGTAATATTTCACTTGCAATATGCCTGCAATCTTAATACAATATTAAATACCTGCTGGGTCTAAAATGTTCAAATCAAACACATCGATACTTCAAATCCAAAACTACATTTTCAGTGTTTCTATTATTTTCAAATTTCCCTGCTTTGAAATTCAATATAACTCTAACCTGCGAAAAACCGTCGGAACGTTCAGCAACTCAGCTACTTTCAAGAGACCTTTTCACAAAGAACGTATTTCTCCACTCCAAAACACTCAACCGGAAACCGCCGAATTTCCCGAGGGTCGGAAAGGGAATTACCTCAAGCGCCGGGAAAAATGGTCCCACGAGATCGAGCCGATAGAAAAGAAAACTCGCCCTCGGCACTCTCGAACGCGAAAAACCGAGCGAGGAAATTCGCGGATAAACACGGAAAAGCGATCGGAAAATGTGACACGCGACGCGTTGAGTTACAAACGCGAACTGAGCGCTGTGAGTTCGACGAGCCCGGCCTTTTCGTGACGATTCTTGGGTGGGAAGAGCGCCGCTTGGCCCGCGCACATCAACCCCCGAAAGAACCGGCGATTTCTCCCCAGAAACAACTCGTGTGCAGCCCAAGGATGCAACAGTTGCTCGCACGACGTCGCGTCAATGACCTTGCGAAAAAATTGCGAGACAATTTTCTTCACGCCAGTCGGTTACAGAGAGGTGCACAGGCGTCTAGGGAAATCCTGAAGGAAAATTATGGGCTTTACTGGAATCGCAATGAATTAAGTAGTAAAAAATGCGAAGAAAACCGATTTTTAGATTCTTCTGACGTCATTTAAGTTGTATACTTAGTTTGTTCGAATTTTTTTAAACTTTATAAGTTTGGAATGTTTGAAGTTTGAAAAAATGAATTAGTATTGTAAATTTCGAAGACTGTTAGTAGTTTTTTAAAATTAAAGAAACTTCAAATACACATATGTATTTCAGGAATAGTTCATGAACGTGTGCAATATTCCATCATCGTAATACAGGGTGTCACAAAGTCACCAATTAATATTTGAGGAACTTATAGTTTGCTAAATTCTAAGAAAATTTTCCTTTGCCATTTTTCACGAAACTCAAAATCGAAAAAGTTATTCAAGTTTGAAATTCAACCAATAAACGCATTCTTACGAGGAGTAGGGATAAAATCCACGAATTACATTTTTTTTTTATATTTTTCTGAATCAAAAAGTCCTTTGGCACTTTTCACAGAACTCAAAATCAAAAGTTATTCGAGTTTGAAATCTGAGAAATCTGATTGGTTGAAACTTTCAACTCGAATATCTTTTTTGATTTTGAGTTTTGTGAAAAGTGGCAAAGGACTTTTTGATTCAGAAATATATACAGAAAATTTTGGTAAATTTTGATTCGTGGTTGGTAAAATTTTATTTTATGTTGTGTAAAATTTTATTTCGTGGTAGGTAAAATTTTATTTCGTGGTTGATAAAATTTCATTTAATTTTTATTGGTAAAATTTGAAACTTGAATTTTTTTTTTGATTTCGAGTTTAGTGAAATTGGTGACTTTGAGACATCCTTATACAAAAGCATTTTTTCCTAAATAACGTGCATCACTAAAATTTTCCCAAAATGTGACTGCCAAAATAATGGGATTTTAAAATCAAATACATTTAAATAATCTCTAATAGGTTGTAAAATTAATAAAATCTTTCATTACTTTTTTTGTAATATTTTGTGTTAGAGTTTGTAGTGTTTCAAAACGAATTTAGAAGTTTTCGAAATTCTTGAAATCGATGGAGTTACACAATATCGAAAAATACCTTCACATCATGAAATTTCTTGATATTTATTTCGGTGAAAAAGTGAAATTTTTCTTCTTTCATTGTTTGACGATTCATCATTCGACGTTCAAAATAAATTTACGTATTTTAGACAGTATGGTTTACTCAAATTTCATCAGACAACGAACGAAAATCCCGATCCGCACGACTGTTTATTTTGATTCGAGCTATTTGGAAAAAACGCTTTCTTATTTTACTATCGTAAAATTTCCGTATACTGCACATATTTATTTACTTTTCTCGAAAAGTTTCTAAAATTTATCATTTATTCTTTGAAAATTTCAGTTTGACTCAAATTTTCTCATAAAGTGACCTTATCAAAAGTTATATACAATTTTTTTTCTCATAAAAACCAGTTACACATTTATGAAAAATTTCAAATTTTTCATAAGAAAATATTTGTGCCCCATACATTTTTTTTAAGCTCTGAAATTTGTATAAGAAATTTTACACGGAAAAAAATGGTTTGGTTACAGCAATCATTGATTTAGTAAAATATAGACCCACCGAAGTTTTAGCTACTACAACCAAAACTTTGGTTATGTTAACCAAAGCTTCTGTTAAAACAACTAATGCTCAGTTTTCATGACTGATCATTAAGTTTCAATAACCAATAATTTGGTTATCATGCCTACAGTTTTATTCATACTACTCATAACTTTAATGTGCTCATATTTTATTTAATCAATGGTTGCTGTAACCAAAAATTCAGTGTACTACTTTGTAAAAAGCCATACTTGTTTAAAAGTAACATAATTTTTTTATAATATAGAATACAGCATAAAAAATCCGATTTGGTCTGTATCGAAAATGTTGCCTTATAAAAAGTTATTAAAAAATTGTTCCATATAAAAACCAATGATATATTTTTATGAAAAATTTCAAATTTTTCATAAGAAAATATTTGTGCCCCATACATTTTTTATAAGCTGTGAAATTTTTATAAGAAATTTTACTCGGAGAGAAATGGTTTGGTTACAGCAACCATTGATTTAGTCAAATATGGATCCTCCGAAGTTTAGGCTACTACAACCAAAACTTTGGTTATGTTAACCAAAGCTTCTGTTATAACAACTAATGCTCAATTTTCATAATGGATCATCAAGTTGCAATAACCAATAATTTGGTTAACATGCCTAAAGTTTTATTTACACTACCCATAAATTTAATGTGCTCATATTTTACTAAATCAATGATTGCTGTAACCAAAAATTCAGTGTACTATTTTGTAAAGAACCATACTTGTTTAAAAGTAATCTAATTTTTTTTAAATATAAAATACAGCAATAAAACATCCGATTTGGTCTGTATCGAAAATGTTGCCTTATAAAAAAAAGTGACCTTATAAAAAGTTATAAAAAATTTTTTCAAATAAAAACCAATGATATATTTTTATGAAAAATTTCAAATTTTTCATAAGGAAATATTTGTTCCCCATACATTTTTTATAAGCTGTGAAAATTTTAAAAGAAATTTTACGAGGAGAGAAATAGTTTGGTTACAACAACCATTGATTCAGTAAAATATGGACCCACCGAAGTTTTGGCTAATACAACCAAAACTTTGGTTGTGTCAACCAGAGCTTCTGTTATTGCAACTAATGCTCAATTTTCATAACTGATTAACTGATCATTAAGTTGCAATAACCAATAATTTGGTTATCATGCCCAAAGTTTAGCTACTACAACCAAAACTTCTGTTATAACAACTAATGCTCAAATTTCATGACTGATCATTAAGTTCCAATAACCAATAATTTGGTTATCATGCCTAAACTTTTATTTATACTACCCAAAACTCTGCTGGGCTCATATTTTACTGAATCAATGATTGCTGTAACCAAAAATTCCGTGTACTATTTTGCAAAATCCCATACAAATTTAAAGGTTATATAATTATAATATAAAATACAACATTACAACATCCAAGTTGGGCTGTATCGAAAATGTTGCTAGGTCGTCTGGGATCAGAGCTTAAATCAATTGTGCACTGATATAACAAAGGGCGGCGTATAACACGGTTATGTTATACCTTATAAACGGAACTCTATATCGCGTCGGATCTATCTCTCTTATCAAAGAAAACGTCCAATGTAGCGACTCCCACTCCCCCCCCCCCTTTTCATCCGAGTCTCTAGACTATATTCTCCATCAATATCGTCTAGTTCTAATCTATTTTGCCAGCAAATAGTGTCCTCGTTTACGGAGAACCCTCATCTTCTCTTCTTGGCTCTCAATGCCTGCAAATCAATCTGAGATTCTTCAAAACTTAGTTTTCTGACATTCCCAAGGCAATGATTTCGTTTTGCAGTTGGGAGTAAACAGTTTCTACAGTACTAAAAATATATATTATGGAATCTTTTAATGGAATTTTTTAAATTAAATTTTTTAACTGAAAAAAAAGTTTTTCATTAAATATTTTGATTAGAATTAAGAATCAAGGTAGAATTTCAAGTTTTTGGCCAATAAATCAACTGAGAAAGAAACGTTCAGCAAAATAAAACAGTATATATTTTAAAGCATTTCAATAAAAGTTCCAAACTCATAATATGTCCACACAAAATAAAAGTTATGTTCGCAATTTAGTAGACAAAAATTGTTGCAGTCAAAGCACAATTATTTCGTTGAGAAATAGCGTGTATTCTGACTTCTGAATTTTGCAAAACTGTGCGCCTCAGTAAACATACACTGCAAAAAAAATCGAATATTTAATAAGTTATGAATTCAGTTGGAAAATTGAGTTTTTTACCTATTTTTCTATTGTGACATGCAGAAAAAAAATCAAACAAAATTATAATGATCTATCTTAATAAATTATTCATTACTAAACCAAGTTTAAAAATTTGTGTTTTTTTACACTGATCTGAAAGTATTTTAAAATAATTATTATTCTTTTAACATTTAATTTTGACTTGGAAATAAAAAAAAAACATAAAAAAGAATTGCACATAGATTCAATTAAAAAAAATTAATTTATCTTTTCCTTTGACTTTCTTCGCAGACTTTCAATTTGTGAAAAATAGTTTTGTAAAATTTGTCAATTGTTCATTCTGACTAACAAAAACGTTGTACGTAAAATTAACTGTAAAATTTCACAACTCACAATTATCAGGAATTTCACAAGTTCCATTACTTCCCAATTTCGCAGTGATATCTTGTAAAAGATTCTGTAATAACACGAAAATTTATCAACAAATGTGCGGATGTATAAAATTACCTCGAAGACTGAACTCGAAAAAAAATGATTCATGAGAAAAAAAATTTACTTCTAAATTTTCAATTCGCTTTATCAAAGCAATGATGTAACTCGAATTTGGCAAATACTTCTCCAAGTCCAAAGTTTCCGAATTTTCGTAACCGAAATTATCGTGGTGCTCTGAAATTGGAACCGAAAAATTATAGTCAAAAATATTTATATATTGTAACTTATTCAATAAAATTCGAGCTCACCATAAGTTCTTGAGTCAATAAATAATTTCCAGAATAGTATCAGAAAAATGAAAAGAAAAAACGTTGCACGTTTCAAGATCCAGTTTTTGGCGAATTGAGAAATCCCTGCGGTGAATTTTTTCAAATATGACTTTGGGGATCCTAAAATATTGAAACGACTGATTTTTATTCCAAAATTAATTTTTCCTTGCAGATTTGTAATCATTAGTAATCATCGTCCGAAAAATGGCGTAAAAGAACGTTATTTCAACAAAAAAACTGAGAGAATTTAGAAAAACATCCCAAAAATACTTAATTTGATGGAGCATATGGAATGTATGGAAATCATTACCTTCTTTTGGTTTGATACTTTCTGTCCAGTAATAACTGCAAAATAAAAAAAATTATACTATGTTAATAAGAGCAGCAACAAAAATAATAAGTAACATATTGTAAGACTTACTTTTTCGTTTCCAAACCGGTCTTGATCATAATTCCAGTAGGAGAATACATGCGATATCGTTGAACAAGACAGGCATTTTTTTTAACAAAAAAAAGTTCATCAATTTTGGAATTCTTATCCATGGTCAAATGATTTGACGACGCTCGCAAAAACCGACTTTACTCTTTGCCGAATTTCGCGATACTAAAACTGTCCAGTCAATAGTTGGATTTCAAAATCGTATCGAAATAGCAGAATTCTAAATGTAATTTTCACAATAAATTGTATGAAAATGAGAAGCTCCGTTTCTAAATTATTGTCATTAGGTTTTAGTGTGAGTTATCTTTGGAATATACCTATTTCCAACTTTTTTAGTATGTTCGATGTATTGCTGAAAATTTTAGTGTCATTTTACAAATGTACTGAATTTCGACAGTTGGCAGATGATTACTGAAATTTTCTTGATGATTGAGAAATGTGAATAAAAATGTCGAAACTACGAAAAAAAAAAAAAAAAAAAAAACAAAAATTTTTAAAAAAAAAAAAAAAAAAAAAAATAAAAAATAATAAAAAAATAAAAAA
>JAPYZL010058750.1:0-32059 GCA_030522825.1 Platygaster orseoliae | reverse complement strand
ACGGTTATCTATTACAAGATCAAATGAGATCTATAGGCATCTATAGTAGATATCTAAAGATCTCCTACAGATATCCAGAGATCTATTGTAGATCTCCAGATATCTACTCATTTTTACCTAGGCCTCGCCTATAAAAGGTACTCACTAGATCCTGCATTGACCGCGACGACTAACAACGCAAATGCGCAGATTGCACCAAATCTCATGACTGTCTTATAAACGATACTTTCGCAAAAAATTCCTCACGAACGCAAAATACGTCGAAAAGTAACTGCGAGCTTCTTTCCGCGATCCAAGTCTATTATAGCCATATCGCGTTATTTTCTCGCCATTTATCGGAAACGACGAGCATTTATTTATTTTTTTTTTTTCGAGTGCGTGCGCGCAAACCCGAAAAAGGGAAAACGAACTTGTTTTCTTATCCAAGAAAAGTTCGTGAGTGTCGCGTAGCTATTATCGCTTCACCTTGCGCTTCGCATTTGATTACCTAACGTTACTTGGCATAATGAGCGCTTCGTTAATCGTCCCCTTCGCCTATCTCGCTTTCACGATAATGCCCGTGCACGTCATTCTCGATGAATTTCCCAACGGCGCACTTGGGAATTTATTGGATGCCACTTTTACGGATTTCCGAGCTTTTCAGAAGTTTTACGAGTACCCAGAGATAAGGGGGGAGGGGCGGAATTTCTTAATCGGTTTGAATGAAAGTTTCAAAGGTCTTTGCCTTGAATTTTCATTATGCATTATTTGATTATTTTTAAATATAGAATTATAAAAACTAAAATTTTTCAATCTAAACATTTCAATTATTCCATGTGACATTATTTCTTACTTCTTTGGCTCCGAGGACCGAAAATAATTTTCATTTGAACTGTAAAAATCCAAATGGAATAAAAGTAGATTACGTATCTTGTGTTAAAAATTATATATGTGATGGAACATGGTAAAATCCAGGAAACCGCGAATATACCGCTTCGGTTTCGCGAGAATGTCACGTTGCCGCTGAATAAAATTGATACGGTACGAATTATTTCTTATTACGTAACTGATAATACGAAATAGCACGCAATCGCTTGCCTCAGGTAAACGGCTATTTTACGTGGAATGAGGAAATTGCTCTAGGTCTTGTAAAATAAAAAAAAAGCGAGTTCTTACTTCAGCCGCTAAAAAATTACTAAAAATTCAACATCTATAGGATTCCCGAATGAAAAATCTGTGAAATTTTCGAAATGATTTTTCAATATTTTTTAATTAATCGAACATGAAAAATAATTTTATGGATTCTTCACTGTTCGAAAAGAAACGTAAATTCGATGCAATGGTTTGAAATTTTTTTATTATTTATTATTTCAGATATCGTATTGTGATATCTGATTTAGAAAAGCAATGGAATTTTCAAAATTGAATAATCATACATTGACGTTCAAAAATTTTTAGACACTCTATTTTTTTATTGCAGGAATATAATATTACGCAAATAATTGCATTAAGTTTAAATTTCGATAGAAAATATACATACAAAATGTACAAAAGGTAACTAAAATATTAATATAGTATCAAGAGTTCAAGAATTTTATATTAAAAAGAAGTTTTTTTTTTATTATACATATTATAATAAATTTATCATTATAGCAAGTGCTAAGTTTAATATTAAAATTAAAATTAAAATTTTTAAGTGATTTAGCTACTTATTATTAGCAGTTCATTTATTGAATGTTCAAAAAACGGGTCATCTAAAGTGTTTTACAAAATTTCTTTGAATGAATGTAGTTTGATACGTTAATTCCAATACACCAGATTTTTATACTATTTTTCAAGAAACTTTGATCATATGAAATTTTTTATATCAGAAAGTGAGTTTGATATTTTATGTTCAAATTCAGATTTTCAATATTTTAGCTATTTATTGTTAGTAATTCATTTGTTAAATGTACAAAAAACGAGTTATGTAAAGTGTTTTACAAAATTACTTTAAATAAATGTAATTTAATACGTAAATTCGAGTGCACCAGTTTTTTATATTATTTTCCATGAAACTTTGATAATATGAAATTTTTTATAACAGCGAGTGAGTTTGATATTTAATGTTTAAATCAAAATTTTTCAATATTTTCGCTACTTACTATTAGTATTTCATTTATTAAATGTACAAAAAACGAGTTATCTAAAGTATTTTACAAAATTCCTTTGAATAAATGAAATTTGATACCTAAATTCGAATTCACCAATTTTCTCTATCATTTTTTGTAAAACTTTGATAATATTACATTTTTTTCAACAGCGAATGAGTTTGATATTTAATGTTTGAAATTAAATTTCTCAATAATTCAGCTACTTATTATTAGTATTTCATTTATAAAACGTACCAAAAACGAGGTATCTAAAGTATTTTCAAAATTTCTTTGAAGAAATGTAATTTAATACGCAAATTCGTATCCACGCGTTTTTTCTATCATTTTTTGTAAATCTTTAATAATACTAAATTTTTTTCAACAGAGAATGAGTTTAATATTTAATGTTTAAAATTTAATTTTTCAATAATTTAGCTACTTATTATTAATATTCCATTTATTAAATGTACAAAAAACGAGTTATCTAAAGTATTTTACAAAATTTCTTTGAATAAATGTAATTTGATAAGCAATTTCGCATTCACCAGTTTTTTTCTACCACTTTTCATGAAACTTTGATAATAATAAATTTTTAATTACAGTGAGTAAGTTCAATATTTAATGTTCAACTTCTAATTTTTGAATAATGTAGCTACTTATTACAGTTGATTTGACATTCGGTCTCGAGTTTTTTTTTTTTATTAATTCTATTAATCTCAACTGAGATTATTGATAGTATTTCATTTATTAAACATACAAAGAACGAGTTATCTAATTTTACAAAAATCCTTTGAATAAATGTAATCTGATACGCAAATTCGAATTCATCAGGTTTTTCTACCACTTTTTATGAAACTTGGGTAATATTAAATATTTCATAACATCAAGTGAGTTTGATATTCAATGTTCAACTTCAATTTGTCAATAATTTAGCTACTTATTATTAGTATTTCATTTATTAAACGTACAGAAAACGAGTTATCTGAAGTATTTTACAAAATTTCTTTGAATAAATATAATTTCATAAGCAAATTTGAATCCACCAATTTTTTCTATCATTTTTAGTAAAATTTTTATACTATCAAATTTTTTTCAACATCAAATAAGTTTGTTATTTAATGTTTAAAATTAAATTTTTAATTATTAATCTACTTCTAATTATAATTAGTATTTCATTTATTAAACGTACAAAAAACGAGGTATCTATAGTATTTTACTAAATTCATTTGAATAAATGTAATTTTAGATTATTAAATTTTTCATAACCGAGAGTGAGTTTCATATTTAATGTTTAACTTCAAATTTTTCAATAATTTATCTACTTATTATTAGTATTTCATTCATTAAATGTACAAAAAAAAACGAATTATCTAAAGTACTTTACAAAATTTCTTTGAAAAAATGTAATTTAATACGCAAATTCGTATCCACCAGTTTTTTATATCATTTTTTTGTGGAACTTCGATAACATGAAATTTTTATAACAGCGAGTTAATTAAATATTTAACGTTTAGATTCGAATTTTTTATTAATTTAGCTACTTCTCATTAGAATTTCATTTATTAAATGTACAAAAAACGAGTTATCTAAAGTATTTTACGAAATTTCTTTGAATAAATGTAATCAAATACACAATTTGAATCCACCAGTTTTTTCTACCACTTTTGATGAAACTTTGATAGTAATAAATTTTTCAGAACAGAGTGAGTTTGACATTTAATGTTCAACCTAAAAACTTTCAACTATTTAGCTACTTATTATCAGTATTTCATTTATTAAACTACAGAAAACGAGTTATTTCAAGAATTTCACAAAATTTCTTTGAATAAATGTAATTTAATACGCAAATTCGAGTTCACTAATTTTGTATATCATTTTTTGTAAAATTTTGATAATATGAAATTTTTCATAACATCAGCGAGTTAATTTGATATTTAATTTTTGAATTCAAATTTTTCAATAATTTACCTACTTATTATTAGTATTTCATTTATTAAATGTACAAAAAACGAATTATCTAAAGTGTCTTACAAAATTTCTTTGAATAAATGTAATATGATAAGCGAATTCGAATTCATCAGTTTTCTCTACCACTTTTCATGAAACTTCAACAACATGAAATTTTTTATACCGGCGAGTTAATTTGATATTTAATGTTTAAATCAAAATTTTTCAATATTTTCGCTACTTACTATTAGTATTTAATTTATTAAATGTACAAAAAAATTTGATACGTAAATTCGAATTCACCAATTTATTCTATCATTTTTTTTATAAAACTTTGATAATATGAAAATTTTTTCAACAGTGAATGAGTTTGACATTGAATGTTTAAAATTAAATTTTTCGATAATTCAGTTACTTATTATTAGTATTTCATTTATTACACGTACCAAAAACAAGTTATCTAAAGTATTTCACAAAACTTCTTTATATCAATGTAATTTGATAAGCGAATTCGAATTCACCTGTTTTCCCCGCCACTTTTCATAGATCATTGATAATTTTTGCATTATAATTATGCATAAATATAATAATTGCCCTGCGCTAAATAAAATAATTTCAGTAAAAAAAATGTAGCTCGAGACGTAAATCGATTGCTCTAGAGACAAATCCTACTTTTCCACGTTTATTAGAACAACGATTTTGTTATTCAATTTTTATCTTTCGCATATACGCTTGTTTACTTACCGGGAAACATAGTTCTAAACTCGGTGAAATGAGCAAAGTTACTTAAACTAAATGACATGGTAATTCGCAAACGGCATTGAACTCTTACCGACATTGACACTTGGGGAAAATTGGATAAACTCGTGAAAAATAAAGTCTTTATCGCAGTTGAATTTTCGATCGACGTTTAGTTGAAGAGCGCTCGATTGGTTTCACGCGGAATATGGCTCTATCGCCTTGAATGTTCCATATTGCAAAGGATGACTTTGTTTGAGCGATCCAAATTAAATGTCAATTGAGATGCGAAATTTTTTTTTTACATTTATTTCTTTATTTGAATTTAATTATTATCTTTTAAAAAAAAATCGATTCTTTTATAGATATTATTATGTTTTATATTTTTATTCATTTTTTATTGTCATTAATAAAAAATAAAATAATATTAAATTAATTTTGTAAGATTGGTTTGGAAATCCATGAATAATAGTATCGTTGATTTATGCTTGTGATTTATAACATTTTTTATAAATTACTGCTTTAATATTGTTCTCTGTTTGAAGATGAATTCTCAACATGCAGCGTGCATTCTTAAGACTTGAATTGAAATTTTTACGATGTAATGAGTTTCACTTTACCTTAAGACTCGGTTTTATACTTCCGGTTCTTATCGTCTGAATAACGTTCGCGCCAGATGCAAAAAGTTATCTTAGCTATACTTATTACGAGAGAATATTTTTCTTAACTTTAATGAAATTGTTGTATTTGGTGCTTGTTTTTTGAGCTGCAAAAGTTCAGAATTTGAAGTAAATAGGAATACAAGATATTGTGATGTTTTTTTGTAGTAGTTTTTGGCATTATTTGAGAATTACTTTCTTCCTTGTTCTTTATTTTTTCTGATAGAATTTTTGTAGACCTTCTTTTCAAAATTAACTTTTTGTAAACATTTTATGATTTGTGGATGAAAAATAAGTTATTTAAAATTCGCTTAATGAAGAAAGTTTTTATAGTGTGTAATTGAAAAAACTTTTGACAATTTAAAGTTATTATCGTCCATACGAAATTGGTAAATTGAAAAAAGGTCTCCAGCTCTACAAAAGCAAAATTGACTGTATTTCTTCAAATTCGATTAAAAGATGATGATTTGTTTTCTCACAGTGTTTCCAAATTGTATGCAAAAAAGGTAGTTTCTCTCTGTCGCACAATAAAAAAAAACTGGGAAAAGACAGAGACAAATATAATTTTTTGCATTCGATTTGGGAACTCTGTTTCCACATAATTTGAATTCAGTGTTTATCATTCATACCTTTGTCAATGAAAATTTTTTATCTAATTTACTGCATGGTAAAAAAAAATGGATAAAACTGAGGAATCAATACATCATAAGAAGTTATAAGAAAAAAATTAATTATAAATTAGCAATATAGTTAGAATTATCAATAAAATTTTGGAATAAATTTAAAAATAAAACATATTACAGGACCTTCATTATATTTTGAAAAATAATTTCTTTGTTGAATTAATATTTCAATGAAAAATTAACATTAATTCTATCGACTAATCGAAAATCGATTGTTTCTAATCTTCGATGTTAATTATTTTTTTGCTGATTTTTTCATTCGAATTTTCTACAAAATGAAAGTTCAAAAAGATAATAATTAAATAATATAACAATATTTATGCAGTGAATGAGAAATTCAAATTTCAAGTTAAGAAAAATTTAGGATTTTGATATTTCAGACACATGAATTTTGAAAATTTTGCGTATTTCGTAACACAATATTCAGTTGACTGAATTCCTATAAATTCGTTTAAAAAAATGATTCATTTGAATGCAGTGTTTCTCATTCATAAATTTTAAGATGAAAATTTTTTATCTAATCTACTGCATGGTAAAAGAAATGAAAAAAACTGAGAAATCAATACACAAAAAGAAATTATTGTATAGATTTAACTAATTGGAAATAACAAATTATAAATTAATAAAATTGTGAAAAAATAGCTCGTTTTGAAATAACGCTACAACATTTATATAGGTGTACACTAAATATATCATAACAAAATTGGAGAACACGATTTGAAAATAAAATTTAGGCGATATACAAAGAACACATTTCACATTAATTTGCAACTTTGAAAGCAAAAAAAGTTGAAATCAATGGTTTTCAACATTTTCACCTGCAAATTGCGAATACTGTCTGTGAAAGAAGTTGAAATTCAAGATAAAATTTCAACTTGCGACATTAAAAAATATTGTATTAATCTACTGCTTCAAACTCAAAATATTGTTATCTTTGCCTCAGAAAATTCGACTTTTAGATTAAAATTATAGAAAAATTTGTTAATAAAAATTCCATCATTTCCCAAGTTTTCAGATTTACTGAAAATACAATCTAGAGCAATTTAACTAAATATGACACTTTATAGATGCTTGACATTCTGAAATTCACACTTGCGGATTCATCAGTGGTTGAGGTATTTGCACAAATGAGATGATGTAAACATATTTGACACCCTATATATGGATCGAGAGCCAAGACCGACCGACCGACCAACGCAAGGTCAGCCGGTGGCCTCCAACTTCCGCGCTAGTAAACTAATACCAATGCATATCTCTCATGCGTAAGCTAATATACCCCAACTTACGTGCCAATGTCAATTATCGGATCCATTCTTCGCCGATTTTCCCGTACGACTTTCAAGGTCGTTTAGCAAAACTAAATTCGAGTCTGGATAAATACCAAAAAAACCATAGTGAACGCATTACACTCAGGTTAAAAAATAATTAATTTTAAAAACATTTGCTATGTAACGAAAATGCTGGTATTTAGTGCTTTTTTTTGTAATTTATATTGTATTTTTTATTGTACTTCATTTTTTATATTTTATTATTTGCATATTTTGTACTATTCTCTTATTTTGTATTATATATTATATGGAATATTTATTTGTAGCTTTTATTATTTATTATTTCTGGTATTTTTATGTAAAAATGTAACAAACAGTTTTTAATATTGAGTAAAGAAATTTGGAACTTTCTTTTGCAAATTCATAATACAATTTTTTTCTTAATAAATAATTTGCTCCTAATGAAGGTTAAATATGGATTTAAGTCCAAAAATTAAAAAATTTCAAGAAATGTTTGCTATGTAACCAAAATGCGGTATTTTTTAGTATTCAATAATTCAATATTTGTATTTACAAATATTTGTTTTTTCGTATTGTACATCATTTTATTTTATATTTATTTTTATAATTCTATATTTATTATCTGATAATCGATATTTCTGGTATTTATTTTTATTTTTCTTGTATTGTATAATATTGCATTTTTTATTGTACTTCACTTTTTATATTTTAATATTTGATATTTTATACTATTCTCTTATTTTGTATTATATAATATGTATGAAATATTTATTTGTAGCTATTATTATTTATTATTTCTGGAGTTATTATGTAAAAATGTAACAAACAGTTTTTAATATTGAAAAAAGAAATTTGGAGCTTTCTTTTGGAATTTATAATAAAATTTTTTTCTTATTTAATAATTTGCTCTTAATGAAGGTTAAAAATGAATCTAAGTCAAAAAATTGATGAAAGTTAAAAACTGTTTGCTTTGATTCTGGTATTTTCTAGTATTTATTAATTTTATATATCTGGTATTTTAATGTAAAAATGTAACAAACGGTTTTCAGTATTAAATGAAGAAATTCAAAACATTCTTTCAGAAACTCACACATACTTTTCTTTTTTATAAATTACTTAATTATAAAGGTTGAAAATAGATGTGTGTCCAAAAATCAAGAAATTTCAAGACATGTTTGCTATGTAACTAAAATCTGGTGTTTTTTGGTATTTATTAATTGCATATTTGTATTTATCGATATTTGTTTTTTCGTATTGTATATATTGTATTTTATAATAAATTTTATAATTCTATATTTATTATCTGATATTCGATATTGTAGTACTTTTTTTACCATTCGCTAAATTTACTTATATTTATTAAAGTTAATTTTTTAGTATACTTAAATTTAAAAATTCTGATATTTTTATGTAAAAATGTAAAAAAACGGTTTTCAATATCAAATAGAGATATTTTGAACGTTCATATAAAAATTCACAAGTAAATTTTTTTTCTTATTGAATAAATTAGTCTTGATGAATTAAGAATCAATGAATGTAAAAAATTGTTTAATATGTAACAAAAATTTAGGTATTTTCCAGGTATTTATTTATTTAATTTTTGTATTGATTTTGATTAATATTTGTTTTTTGTATTACATGTTTTTGTATTTCATTTTTTTATTGTATTATTTTCTATTATATATTATATGTTATAATAATTTGTATTTATTATTATTTATTTACTGTGATTTATAATTTTATATTCAATGGAGAAATTTAGAACATACTTTCAAAAATTCACAAACAAAATTTTCTTTATATATTTACTACTCATAATTTAGTTTTATTATCATAAGTTTCAATATTTCTGAAAAACGCTGGTTTCAAATAAAATTTTCTCCGATTTTCTAAACTTTTTTCCACGTCTCTTGATTTGCTTGAACGTAGAAATTACAGCTATTCGCGAATAGCTATTACGGTGCTTATGTGTTTTCCTCGAGGGTTGCGCGATATGATTTTCTGTGTCTTCCAAGAAGGACGATTCATTTTTATTATGATGGTGAAATCATTGGGCAATCATTTGCCTTGATATTAACGGCGTGGTATTTTTGCTTGTGTTTCGGACAATAAATGGCCAATTGAATCCAACTCATCAGCTGCATGCACTTACTCAGGAATTTGCGATAAAACGTGTTACGCCAAATAAAAGCTTGATTCTCGTACGTTGAATACAATAATAAGCAAAAAATTTGCATTTAAAGATCAAAACTCAATGAAATTAAAATTATGAATAAAGTCTTATGATGTATAAAATGAATCTTACAATAATTCTAAAATGTTAAAAATGAAAAATTATTTAAAAAAACACTGTTACTGTCTTCACCAAATCGCAGACATATTTTATCTAACATATAATCGTGTGGGGAAGAGCTTTTCCCTAGTTGAACAGAAGCAACGAAACGAATTTTTTTTTATAAAGGAGTCGACGGAAATAGAGAGTCGCGTGAAGAAGAGAGCTTTTCTTGGGCGCTTTCGCTTTCCATACGAGCAAGCTCGGCGACTGAGCCACCCAGGAGGTAAAAAGAAATTGCCTCACCCTCAGCTCTTTTCCCCGCGAGAAATATTATACTCCAAAGTCCGTGGGACGTCGAGTGATGCATGGTCCCTTGTGACGTAGATAACGCGTCGGGCGGAAAAGCAGGTTCCATTGACTAAGTGATTTTCCCCGTTATTTTTTATGCGCTTCTTTAATTATTTCATTATAAAATAAATTCAAATAATACTTAACACTTAAGACTTAACACTTAATACTTAAGACACAACACTTAATACTTAAGACTTAATACTCAAGACTTAATACTCAAAGCTTAACACTTAAGACTTAACACTTGATATTTAACACTTAAGACTTAACACTTAAGACTTAATACTTAACACTTAATACTTAAGACATAACACTTAATATTTAACACTTAAGACTTAATACTTAACACTTAAGACTTAATACTTAACACTTAAGACTTAATACTTAACACTTAATACTTGAGACTTAATACTTAAGACATAATACTTTATGCTTAAGACTTAACACTTAATACCCGAACACTTCCGAACATACACTTATGTCATAAAATGTTATACTCGAACATACCCGAACACTTCCGAACATACCCGAACATTTCCGAACACTTTCGAACATACTCTAAAATTTCCGAACACTTCCTAACGTACCCCAACATTTCCGAACATTTTCGAAAATTTATGTATATTAAATGATTTCCATCTATCTACACGTTTATTTAATAAAAAAGATTTGGATCTCAATATCTTTCAAGAAAAATTCTTTTTTAAATAAAAAATATACCTCAAAAAGAAACTGAGTGGGGGTTGTTTTTACATTCATTTCATGCATGTAGCTAAGACTGAATTTTTTAGATACTGGCTGCATTAAATTTAATACAAATTTTGAATACTTGTATTTCATTATTAAACCATTCATTATATTTTAATTTAGTAAATAATAATATTTCTCCATATACAAGAAAAGGGAAATTACTTTACATGATCATATAATTCCTAGATTTTTTCAAAAGTGTAACTATACAAACATGAGTTAATTAATTACATTTAATTTTCAAAGTAAGAAGAGAATAAATTACCTTTTTCAAATTCTAAAACTTTTTTTATGCACAGAATGAAACCCATTTTTAAAAATGTGATGCAAAGACATAAAAAATTATAATTAAAATATTTCATATTCATCAACTGGAATTTTCGTAAAAGTTTTACAAACATTGAGAAAAATAGTCTTTTTGACGGTCAAGGGGGCGGAAAGGAAACCATCCAAAGAAGTTAACCTCATGAGCAATAAGAATGCGAAGGTCTTCGCAAGATTACAAACTTTTTGCACGACGATAGCTTATCTTATTATCGTATCGCAATGTTGATAGGCGCTTGCGTAATGGATTTCTGTGAATAATGCAGTAATTATGCGAGGTGGTATTGCGCGCACTTACTGCTCTCCAGGGACAAATTCTGATTTTCAAAGGGGTTCTTGCCTTGACAGTATTTATGGCTATTTTAATTTTAATTGCCTAATGAATTGCTTTACAGATAATTAACAATAGATGAGCTTTTACATACTTAACTTCTCATGAGCACGTATTATAAATAATAAATTTGCATTTTTGAAAAGTACTTGTAAGATACTTGAAAAAATACCGTGAATTCGAAAATTCGCGCGAACGAAACTGAAAATCCGTTGAAATCGCGAGAAAAGGGAAAGAAAAAATTTCCCAGCGTTTCGCGAGTCAGAGAGATTTTCGCGTTTTCCTGAAAACGTCGTCAAAAGACTCACGAGCTAACATGGCCTCTTTTTCTTTTTCCGTTTCTCCATCGTCCGTCGCGTTTTCCTCGTTTCGCGAGCTTTTCAGGCAAAAGCACCCGCGCTGTTGCTAACTCGAAGGCGCATTTTCAGCGGGAAAAATAGGCCACCGCGAGGGAGGCAAAGGTAGAAAAAGATGAAAGCCCGGCGAATCCGCCAACTTTTTTTTCCACCCTGTCATTCTTTTTGCCTTTTGCTTTTGCCTCTTCCATCCACCTTTTGTAGATTGATAAATTCTGTTTTGTTTATTCGAGCGTCATGCACACTGAATGAAATTTCAAGTTTTCTATGAATGACGTTTACATTGAGTAGTCTATAAGACCTAGAAAATGTTGAAACTCCATTTTTTATATCTGCAAAAGGTTAGATGACTCATAAGAACTTTCAAAATTTAATGGTTGAATGGTTAGTATATTTTATAGTATATATTAACTTGGAATTGCGATATTTGACGTTTTACTATACTGCATGGTAAAAAATAATAGATTTATGGTTTAATGTACTATAATATAATAAAAACTAGAATAATATTGTTAGTTTGAACCAAACAAATCGGTTTTTCAGTGTGAATTTTCGAAGTTTCGTTCGAATTTGATCTCAGACGGGGTAAAGAACCGGGAAAGGCTCGCATTAAGGTGAATCATAAATAAGCTGCGTTGAGTCTCGCTCACATTCTTTCCCGCCCACAAAACTTTCTCCCTCTCTTTTCTTTTCTAAAGTCTTCTTCCCTTTATCCATTTATTTTTTCATCCTCGTTTTCGAAGCGAGTGTCCTGTCTTCAGTAAAGGAAGAAAAGTGAAAATACAACTGAAAACTATAAAAAAGTAATTTTCATTTTTCTCAATTCACTGAGGGAACGATTTATTGACAGTTAATAAATATTCATTTGTATATGAGCAAATAAATATTGTTTTGTCTCAAAAAAATACACGCTCCATGAAATAAAATTTGTTAACTGTTAAAAAATCAGAATTTGAACGGACTGTTCCAAGATATGAATTGTTAACAGTTAACAAATTTTATTTCATGGAACGTGTATTTTTTTGGGACAAAACAATATTTGTTTGCTCATATCCGAATAAATATTTAATTATTGTCAATAAATCGTTCTCTCAGTGAACAATTTCAAATATTTTTTAAAATTATTTTGCACGACTTCTGAGCATGAGGAGACGAGTTGCACTATTTCACTGTCAAAATTTTATGTATTAATTTCAATAAATTTGCCTTCGAAGTGTTTTACATAAACGCATTTAAAATTCAATAAACGCTGTTCTCAAAATTTCATATAGATACATTTCTGAATTTTAATAAACCGGTTTGAAGATTTTAATAAACTTGTACTTAAAATATTCATGTACAAGTATATTTTAATCCATATAACGGTTTGTGAAATTTAATAAACATTTCATGCATAATTTGTTTGAGCTTTAAAAAAACAAAAAAAGAATTTGATAACTTTTTCCATTATATCTCAATCAACTTTTTGAAAATTGCGTGATATAACTGCGGGAAAAATTTGTAGCTTTAAGGGAGATTTGAACCTATTACATATATTTCTGAAGCTACCTATTAAGCTTATACGTTTTGACAACTAAGCTAATGTAGAACGTGATTTCTTTTAGATCATATTTATGCATTCAAAATTTTAATGCACAAGTTTAGAACTTTATATAAACATTTTAATGTTAATGAAAATCAATAACACGTGAAATTGAAAAAAAATACGTTATTTATATTAAAATTATTGACATAATCAAAAATTATGCTTATATTAGGAATTCGACATACGTGTTTATGAATTTCAAAGAACATGTTTGTTAATATAGAACTCTTACAAAAATAAATCAATTTCAATATACTTTCATACAATCAAGTGTATTAAATTGAACAATAGTGTGTGCGATTGAGATTCAATATGCAATTTAAGCATTTTTAATAAACTATCTGTAGGTTTTTGTATACATGTATTTTTTTTTTATACGAAAGTTTATTATTTCTACTTTAACATACCAGATAATTATTTTTCATAGAATTTTATTGTATGAAAGTTTATTGAAATGAATGACATTTTTAACAGTGTTCTATTTTCTTGGAAAAATACAGAAAAAAATAGAAATCACGATGTGCAATCTTTATGCATAATATAATTATTACAATCAGAAGAGTCGTTTTTCTGGAATTTTTCTGAATATTTACAGTTTTTTCCTCGGTCTTGCAAATACAAATTAATTGATATTTCAGCTCAAGATGAATAATGTTTTTTATTCAACGCCGTGTGGAAAAAGTCACTTTTCCACTTCTCAAGGAAAAAATTTTTCAACTCATCTGCATGAGTTTTAGCATTTTTTTTGATTATAGGGGATGTATTGAATTGGTCTAATGATGAAGGAAACGTGTCAAAAATATATTGTAAATATTTCTTTCAACATTCGCATTATGCGAAATATTGAGACAATATTATATGTTTAGGAATATTATATCGAATATTCCTGGCACATTCACAAAGTTTTTTCATTATGAATTCAAATTCATGTAATAAATATTAATTTTATTCATCAGTCAAACATATTTATATATTTTTCATTAAATTTTATTCATTAAAATATGATATAATTGATCATTTTCTATCATATGATATAATGTTTATCAGATTTTTTATTAAATATAGTAAAAGTAGGAAAAATATTATTTTAAGTACGTAGAAAAATTATGAATATTTTCACTGATTTTTTCTAGTAGGAGCTAATGAATAAATTAACAACAAATATAGTAATTTTTTACAGTCACTACTTGAAAAAGAGTATGTTTCTTCACTAGTGTAGAAAAGTTTTTTTTAACGAATCAGATGATTTACAAAATTGTTCCACACTAGTCGAAGATTATTATTTTATTCGACAATGTGTGGAAATGCCAGTTTTGCATCGCCTGAGTATGTGGAAAAATGGTCTTTTCCACACGGCGTTGAATAAAAAACATTTTTTATCTTGAGTTGAAAAATCAGTCAATTTTCATTTCTTTCAACATTCGCATTATGCGAAATATTTAGAGAATATTTTTTTTTTTTGGAATATTATATTGAATATTTCTGGCACATTCATAAAGTTTTTTCATTATTAATTTGAATTTATGTATTAAATATTACTTATTCTTTAGTCAAATATATCAATAGATTACTTATGATTATTATTTTGCATTCAATATTCTTAATTAAAATATGATTTAATTTAAAAATTACTATCATGTTATAATATTTAGGAGGTTTTTTATTAAATATAGTAGGAGTAAGAAAAATATTATTTCAAGTACATAGAAAAATTATAAATATTTTCAATGATTTTTTCTAGTAGGAGCTAATGAATATATTAATAAAAATATAGTAATCTTTCTGCAGTCACTACTTGAAAAATAGTATCTTTCTTCACTAGTGTAAAAAAGTTTTTTTCACGAATCAGATGAGTTAAAAAATTTTTTTCACACTAGGACTATTATTTTATTCAACAATGTGTGGAAATGCCAGTTTTGCATCGCCCGAGCATGTGGAAAAGTGGCCTTTTCCACACGGCGTTGGATAATAGTATATTCCTTAACTAGTGTGGGAAAGTTTTTTTAACGAGTCTGAAGGTTGCAACGCGAGCCGTAGGCGAGCGTTGTAATCAGACTCGATAAAAAAAATTTTCTACACTAGTCAAGGACCATATTTTATTCAACAACGTGAAGAAATGCGAGTTTTATAAGTTGCAAGCGTGGGAGAAACGAGCCATTACTTCACGGCGTTGAATAAAAAACATTATTCATCTTGAGCTGAAAAATCAGTCAATTTTCATTTCTTTTAACATTCGCCTTATGCGAAATATTTAGAGAATATTTTATTTTTAGGAATATTATATTGAATATTCCTTGCACATTCATAAAGTTTTTTCATCATGAATTCGTTTTTATGTATTAAATAATAATTTTATTCATTAGTCGAACATATCTATATATTTCTTATTATTATTATTTAGCATTGAATTTTATAAATTAAAATATGATTTAACTTAACATTTTCCATCATAATATAATGTTTATCAGATTTTTTATTAAATATAGTAGAAGTTAGAAAAATATTCTTTCAAGTACATAAGTGAAAAAATTATGAATATTTTCACTGATTTTTTCTAGTAGGAGCTATTTAATAAATTATTAATGTATGTAGTTATTTCATTCACAGTCACGACTTAAAAAATAGTATATTTCTTCACTAGTGTGGAAAAGTTTTTTTCACGAATCAGATGAGTTAAAAAAATTGTTCCACACTAGTCAAGGTGGAAAAGTGGCCTTTTCTACACGGAGTTGAATAAAAAACATTATTCATTTTGACCTGAAAAATCAGTTTATTTTCATTTGCTGGACAGAAGAAAAAAATGTAAATTTTAAGAAAATTTTCAGAAAAACAACTTTTCCAATTTATAGAAGAAAATCGCTCTCGAGGAAATTTAAATCTCGCTTGCCACGCGTGGTTGTGGCGGTGATAGTAGCGAGTGATAAAGGGGCCGATGAGGGGTGGTAGGGGAACCGGTGGTTGAGGCAGGTCGTGATTCAAAAATGGCCGCCTCTAGAGCTGCCATAGCAACCAGCCGAAGGCGTGTGTTTTCTCCTCCTTGGGGGGTGGGGGTGGGGGCGGCGCTTGTTCAACGGCGGCCATTATGGTTCCGTTTCTCCGACAAACGTCCCCATCTGATGGAGCTTTTCCAAAGCTTTCTCTTACAGTGCCGCATCAAAAACGTGGTTCTGCCGAAATTTTCGAAAAATGCCAACATCAAAAGCGATTGCATATCAATTTCAATGTTCTTTTCTATTATTTTTCTTATTTCAGAATTTTTCACGTTTTCTCAGAGCTAATATTAAGTAATTAAAAAAAAATGAACTTTTGTTAAGTGATTTTATTTTGTTGAAATAATATAAATGTTAAACAATTTATATTATACAGGGTGTTCCAAAATCTACGTGCAATATTTTAACCAATTTTTTTCGGATTTTTCTGAGACGAAAAGTCCTCTTCCACTTTCCACAAAACTCAAAATTGGCCGAGATATTCGAGTTTGAAATTTAACCAATAAACACGTTTTTCTGAAGAGTGGGGGTGAACACCACGGACCACAATTTGCCAAAATTTTCTCCATATTATTCTGAGTCGAAAAGTCCTTTGCAGTTTTTCAAAAAACTCAAAATCAAAAAAGATATTCGAGTCTGAAATCTGAGAAATCTGATTGGTTGAAACTTCTAACTCAAATATCTGTTTTGATTTTGAGTTTTTTGAAAAACTGCAAAGGACTTTTCGACTCATAATAATATGGAGAAAATTTTGGCAAATCGTGGTCCGTGGTGTTAACCCCCACTCTTCGGAAAAGCGTGTTTATTGGTTAAATTTCAAACTCGAATATCTCGGCCAATTTTGAGTTTTGAGAAAAGTGGAAGAGGACTTTTCGTCTAAGAAAAATTCGAAAAAAAATTGGT
The DNA here is from genome assembly GCA_030522825.1 of Platygaster orseoliae. NCBI lineage: Eukaryota > Metazoa > Arthropoda > Insecta > Hymenoptera > Platygastridae > Platygaster > Platygaster orseoliae. The sequence goes on along the minus strand of JAPYZL010058750.1, from coordinate 14,767 downwards.
TAAAATATTGCACGTCGATTCTGGGACACCCTGTATAATATATAATATTATAATATAATTCATTATTTTTGTGATTTCGAAAAATGAAGGTCTAAGAGAAACTCATCATTGAAAATCACATTTCGCATCTTTACAATAAAAGTAACTTTTCCTCAGAAACAGCATTTCCCAGTCCAATTTTCCTCAAAATTTCGAGATTCGTAGGTCACGAAGATCTGACCTTGAAGTGGGCTCAAAACAAAATGCAATATAAATGGTTAGAAAAGTACTGAAAGTAGAAACATCTATGACATGTGATTCTTGTAGTCTTGTGAGAATTTACAAATTACGGGACGGGACGTACAAACCGGAAAAGTCGCCGCTGAAATATGAATCGTCTGGCGAGAAGCAAACTCTTGTAATACCACGCTTGCACTCGCCCGAGACGAGGGCAACGTTATTCATGATCGCACCTTAACGAGCTATCACGATCGATCTCCCGATCGTTGACCTCCAAACATTGTCGTCGTCTAGTAATTAATATGCTTACATATTTGGGAAAGGTATTATATGAAATTGAGAAAAATATGCAAATCTTATATATTTGTATTGATATCAGTAGGATAACATTCCATAGAATTTCCATAGAAGTTCAATGGAAAGTGAATGGAAAATTTATTTCCATTGATTTTCCATGAATTTTACATAGATGCCCGGTTGAAAAAGTCAAGTAAATTTGAGTATACAGATGGTATACTCTGTCTACGCGAGTATACGAAAAAGTATACCTCAGTGCCAAATCGTATACTGTCGTATACTTTATGTAAATAACGAAAGTATACAAATCGTATACTCTGAGAGACTATCCCGTTTACTGACTAAACCATTCCCGAGTAGAAAAAACGAAAAGTATACCGGAGTAACTTTAGTCTACCAGAGTATACCAAAGTCAACTAAAAGTTGATTTTGCCCAAAAAAGTATACCAACCGATCTACCCAAGTATACTTATTGGCACAAATGCATACTCTTGGGCGACGAGTCAACTTTTGGTATACTTATTATTTTATAGCAGTATACCGAAGTAAACCAAAAGTAGATTCTATATACCAAGTCACCCATAAGTATGCATTTGTGCGTATACTTTTGGATACTTTTGGAGACTGATTAGTATACTTGAATCAACTTTTGGTATACTTTGGTAAATTAAAGTTACTCGGTATACTTTTTCGTTTTTTCTACTCGGGTTCGTATACTGTGAAAGACTCCTACGGTATACTCAGTATACCTGTCGTATACTTCAGATGACTGATTCCCCGTATACTCAGTATACCGATGGTATACTACTTGAGATTACTCTGTCAACAAAAGTCTTCGTACAGTATACTCAGTATTCGCTGACAGAATTATCTATCCGAGCGGTATACTCAGTATACCTATTGTATACTCAGGGAAATTCACATTCGCTTTGTTTTATTTTTTGAAGTCAAAAGTCTCTGATAGTCTCCATACTGTATACTCAGTATACGTCGTTAAAATAGTTTTAAGCAATTGTATATTCAGTATACCGGTCGCATACTCACGGAGTGTACTCGGTTTACCCAGTATACCTATCGAATCCTCTGGGAGATTTCCTCGTATACTCCGTATATTGTGATATACGATTTGGTATACTCGGTATACTGCCGTATACTGAAATCGTTTTCACCCGGGTGGATCTGAATGGAAATTTTTTTTCCATAGAGCTGATGAATGGAAAAAATTTTCCATACGTTTTCCATTCGTAAGTCCGAATGAAAATTTTTTTCATCGAGCTTATGAATGAAAAAAATTTTCCATACGTTTTGCATTGGAAAGTCCGAATGGAAATTTTTTCCATCAAGCTGATAAATGGAAAAATTTTTCCATTAATTTCTCATCAGTTGAAACGAATGGAAAATTTTTTTCCATTGAAGTGATTCAGGTGAGAAATGTTATACACATTTTTTGGATGGAATCTAATGGAAACGCACTAGAAATCCTATGGAAATTGTATATGAATGAATGGAAATCTTATGAAAAAGCAATGGAAATCCTATGGAATGTGAATGTAAATTGTGTGTGCATGAATGGAAATGTAATGGAAATTCAATGGAAAACCAAGGGAAAAGTTCAATGGAAAAATTTCCATAGGCATAAAAACCATAGATTTTTTCATTAGAAAATTCAATGGAAATTCTTATGGAAATTTCTATGGAAATTCTATGGAACGTTTTCCTACGGGTAGTGCACAGAAAAAAAATGGATTTGCTGTGTCAGCGAAAAAGATGTGCTGTTTTAGCACAACTGAACATATTTTTTTTTGAAGCAGTTGATTTTTATTGTTGCCAGAGCACAATCATTATGCATAAAAATTCTAGTAGTAAAAAAGATTTGTTGAGGCTACAAAAAAATGAAGCAAGAAAAAGAAACGAGAAATTCATTCGTTACTCGAATTGATACGAAAGTCATTAAGTGAGAATTCTATGAAAAATTAGAAAATCATGTAAATAATGTATTTCAATGATAAAAATGTTTAAATATTGTGATTTCAGAGATCTATATAAGAAATCGAAAAATTACAGAATACTTTAAATGGAAAAATATATGAATAATAAATATATAAGTTTTTTATATAAATATTGGAAAAATACAGAAAATACTAAACGTACTAGAAATAAATGGAATACAAGAAGTATAATATCTTAGAATACTGATTGTTAAGACATTTAAACAAATACTATTACTTGTTAAATTCTTATTTCCAGAGTGCCAAATTTGAAAATCACAAAAAACACGTAATCATACTAGATTAATTTTAATTCATGTAAAGACTGAACTGTAAATCTCTGAAATATTAAAAAAGTCTGGAGATGCTTTTTTATAAAAAAAAATTTCTGAAACTTTGCATTTGAAAGAATTATATTTTATGAATGTCTATAGCAATCCACGGAAATACTAGAAATTTATAAAAATGCTCAAAATCCTACAAAATATAGGATGAAAATCTATAGAAATCTTTGATATCGATAAAGAAATTCGTATATTCTACAAAATTTTTATTTAAATAACTTAAGAAAAAAATTCTAAAAATATAAGTAACACATCAAATACTACATATCTATGTAGATTGTAAATATATAATTTTTTTCAAAAATGTATGGCACTGCATTTTTTGAATTTTTTTTTTTAGTATAATATGTTTCAAGAAAAAATTACATATTGTAATCGTGTTTCTAGTAGATATATTTAAAAAATTCGAATATTAATATGTAGTTATAGTGTAGAAATTTAATAAATGTTGATTACTCCGAGCCAAGGTTTAAAAATGTTTTTCTTTTATTAAATCAATATTTCGGCCACAATTTTAAATTTCTTTCTTTCATGATTTCTTTTCTTCTATTATTCATTTATTATTCTATTATTCATCAATTTTTTTAATTATATTTTTTTGAATTATATCATTTCAATTTTAATTATTTTTATACATTTTTTTGTATTATTTATTTTATTATATAATATTTAATGTCGAATATTCATATTCTTGTGTACGGAATTTTCCAATACTGTATGAAACTCTTACATATTGTATGGAAGTTTTAAATGTGACTTTTCTCATTATTTCAAAAAAATTCTACACGTGTACAGGATTTCCCCCAAAAATTACGGCAATTTTCCTACTTGTGTCTGAGATAATTACGTCTTATAATGTATGAGAAGTTTTTTTTTAAGTGAAATCAGAAATCAATATTCTTTTTTCGTTTTATTTGATAGATGTCGCACAGAAAAAAAAGATTTGCTGTATCAACATAACTTGACAGAACAAGTTTTTTTGCAGCACTAGCTTTTTTTGTTCCCAGAGCACAATAACACTGCATAAAATTTCATTTGATAGTAATTTTTTTAAAATAATTAAAAAATTTCCAGTAATTATATAGTTCATCTTATGCTAATATCGATGAAAATTTTAAGTATTTAAATATACCTTCAAATGTTTATAGATTGAGAGCATGGATATTGAAATACAAGAAGTCGAGGTAATAGGGCGAGTTGATTTCCCACGGGATCGACAGCGTATTTTCTCACCTCAATCGACGCTTTATTTAGTACAAACGTGCAACGTCAATTTTCCCTGCAATTCCTATAGCTTGCTTTGCATGAATTTCTATAGCAAGAATTTTCTTATGGAAAGTAATTTTCCACTTTTCACGTAAAAAAAAGTATCCAGGGAATGTCGATAAGCAATTTAATTTGGAATATGAAACATCGCAGAGGCGTATTTATGGAGATAAAATGTTTCAGACAGGTTTTTAAATGAAATTCGTTGCTGTTGGATACCTTTTGGAGTTAAAGAATTTGCAATATTGTAAATTGAAAATTATTTTTTACTGTCGAAAACCTTTTACTGATTTAACTTTTGCTAATAAACGAGATTTAATCGGAAAATTGTCGAGGAATTTTCGACAAAACTGGAACAGCAGATTATCTTAACTCCAGGTTAAAAAACACCTGTCCATTGAGCTTGAAGCGCCCGAACGCCCGGTCTTAACGAAGCCGACGTGTAATAAACATAATAAAGCGAGCGTGAGAAATGACCCATACTCTCGCGCCGTTCGTGCGTTATGAATAATGCATAATAATGACAATTACGCCCACTTCATACTTATTCATAGAAATGTCACCGAAACGCGCAGCTCGGCACATCCGCGAGTTATTTCGTTTCGAGACGCGAATTTCATTCGAAGGAGATATTTGAAAAAATGTGGTTATGGTAATCGCTGTTTTTGCAACCGCGAAAGCGCCCCATGAATATTCCATAAAAATGCGCTCGTGAATTGCCGAGTCACGGTGTCACATCTTTCTCCTTGATTGCGTTCCGCGACCTTCTCGCTGGCGACTTTTCATTTGTTCGAATACACTGTGAAAATTTTCTTAAATTTCATACACTTTCTATTCAAAATGTACTTGATATTTTATAGGCCAAGTAATTGAAATGTACGTTAGGTAAACATGGTTGAAAAATGTATAATTTAGAGAGACCTACTTGAGTTTAATGCACTTTCCATAATTGATGTATTGAAATGTAGTTGAAATTTTATAAATTAGATATTTGAAACATGAATACATCAATTAAATTAACCTAACCCAAGTTAAAATGTCACAATCTGATCCAAGTGAAAAAATTGTCTCTCAATATGACCCAAGTGCAGAAATATGACACAATCTGACCCAAGTGCAAAAGACACTTTTTAGACATTTTAGACACTTACTAGACATACTCTTAGACACTATACAATTTTGAACACTTTAGACATTATTTAGTCTTTCAGACAATTTTAGACACACTTTAGATATTTCTAGACACTTTTTAGACAATTTTAAACATTTTAGACACTATTTATACATTTTAAGACAATTCAAGTATTTTTAGACAATACTGAGACATTTGCAGACACTGTTTAGACATTCTTAGATAATACTCAGACAATTTTAGACACTTTTTAGACATATTTAGATATTTTTAGACACCATTTAGACATATTTAGATATTTCTAGACACTTTTTAGACAATTTTAGACACTATTTATACATTTTAAGATGATTCAGGTATTTTTAGACAATACTGAGACTTGCAGACACTGTTTAGACATTCTTAGACAATACTCAGACAATTTTAGACACTTTTTAGACATTTTTAGACATTTTTAGTCACTTTGACATGAATGAAACACATCTATTAAATGTGTGCTACCTCGGGACACCTATTTGATTTTTATACATTTTTCACACATAGCATTCAAAATTTGTCTTATTTTTTATGCAACCAGTATCTAAAATGAAATTCGTTTTTAGTTACATGCATGAAATGAATGTAAAAGCAAATTTAATTCTAATATGTTTATATGATTCTAAAATATCATTGTATTAAATTTAATTCACAATTATGAATGAAATTGATGTCACAGGTTTTATGTAAATGAGTATTGATTTCATGTACAATTTCAAACACACATGATGTATTAAATTTAAGACACCCGTATATTAAATTTATATCAGCGTATATATATTTTGTATAGTTTGAATGCATTAATAATACAGGCTATGTGTAATGGGCGTTATACAGTTTTTCTTAAATTTAACACGAAAATTGAAAATAGATATATAGATAAATAGAAAATAGATAAAATAGAAAAATTTTTAGACATTTTAGACACTCACCAGACACACTTTTAGACACTATACAGATAATTTTGGACACTTGGACACTTTAGACATTATTTAGATATTTAAGACACTTTCAGACCACTTTAGACACTATTTAGATATTTCTAGACACTTTTAAGACAATTTTAGACACTATTCAGACATTTTTATACTTTTTGAGACTATTTGTGCATTTTTAGACGATTAAGACATTTTTGGACAAAGTTTAAGTTATGAAATAACTGGTTTGAGAATTTTCTGCTTATTTCTGTAGCTTATGTAGCTGCATAAGAAGTTAGATAGTAATAAAAGTTAATTTCATTAATCAAAAATAGTATGATTGTTTATTTAAATTTAACTCATAAATTACTGAATTCTACAGGATCCGAAATATTTGTTTTGAAGTATATGTAACATAAAAAACGGTCAACATTTTCGAAATTTTCGATGTTTTTCGAATTTTGACGGAATGTTTGGAGTATCAGATATTTTCAGAATAAAATTGCTGAAATCGTCGAAACATGTTTGTTTTCATGATTTTTAAATGTTAATATACTTATCAATAAATTTTGTTGCAAATTTTCATAAATTTTAAAATTTTCCAACTATTGATAATTTATTAATTTTTCGAAAATCCCATCGTTTTTAAAATGTCCTTAATGTGACTAAATTAAAGTTAAAAATTTCTGAAGTAGTAAACATTGAAAATACTGAATGATTTTCATGAAAAAGATTGAATTTTGACAATATTGGAATTCTGGCAATCTCGGAATTTTTCGGCATTTTGAAAATTTTGACGGAATGTTTGGAATAACTAAAATTTTCGAAATATAATTACTGACTGTCGAAACATGTTTTTTCTCATGATTTCTAAATTTTAATATAGTTATCAGTAAATTTTGTTGACTATTTTTTTTTTAATTTTCAGAAAGCTTGAAATTTCGGTAAATCTTAAAATTTTCCAACTTTTGATAATTTAAAAATATTGCGAAAGTCTTATCGTTCGCAAAATATTCTTAATGTGACTAAAAATTTAAATCGAAAATTTCTAAATTAATAAGCATTGAAGATTATTAATAGTATGATATACATAAATATATTTATAAAAGATTATATAATAATTATTATTATCATTATTATGATTATTATTAAAATCATAAAGAAAATTATTATTTATTACTATCCTCATTGAAAATTTGTATTTATAAATCTTAATATGATTATAATGAATATTAAGAATATTTACAAAAGGTACTGAATTTTTACAATATTGGAATTCTTGCAATCTATGAATTTTTGGAAAATTTTTCAAATTTTGTCGAAATGTTCGAAATAACTAAAATTTTCAAAAATAAATTGGTGAAATTCTAAAAACATGTTTATGTCTATTACTTCTAAATTTTAATATACTTATCAATAAATTTTGTCGACTATTTTTTGTTTCAAATTTTCAGAACGCTTGAAATTTCTATTAACCTCAAAATTTTCCGACTATTCATAATTTATACATATATTTCACGAAAGTCCTATCGTTTGAAAAATATTCTAAATGTAACTGAATTGAAATTCAATGTTTCTGAATTAGTAAACATTAAAAATATTGAATAATGTTCTTAAAAATGATTAAATTTTTATAACACTGTAATTCTCGCAATCTCCGAATTTTTCGATATTTTTTAAATTTCGTGTTTTTTGTAAATTTTTATAAAAGACTTGAAATTCATATAATTCTCGACTTCACTGAACTTGAAATTTTTTTTCGAAAAAAATGGGTGTAGGGAGGCAGCAATTTTCGAAACTTGGAAATTGAAATTTATATATAATCAAATTAACTTTTCAAAAGACCGAATTTCCCATCGTATTTTTCTGAAAAGAGTAGAAATGTTAAAAAATTTCAAACAACAAACCTTCGTTCAGACTAAAATAAAGTCACTTCTTGGATCCTTACAAATTCAAAACAATTACAATCAAACTCATATCTACAAAACAATCTATCAAAAAACCCAGAAAAAATTCCCAACTACTTACAAATATGAATTCTTGCACTGTTTGTAAAAATAATTCCTGTCTTCACATTTATTTGAATCGTACAATGTTTAAGTTGAGAAAAAGCAAAGCTCAGTCGACATTGTTTCCCAACGTTTGTTCAAATTTTTGGTTGCAGGTTCTGGTAGAATATGACGACGTTGAATGGAAAAGACGAGAATGGCTGTCGCCGCACAAAGACAACGTGCTCTCTCACTTCCTCGTGGAAAAAGGTCTTTTCTGGGCTGAGCGACCCGATCCAAGGCACACGAGTCTCATTGCCATGAATCACCACAATAATGCAAATAACAACCATCACCACCCCATCAACGGATCCAAGCTTTTACGCGGAACGACCGCCGCCGCCAACACTGTCGCCTGGCCTGCTCTGGTAATTACAATTTCTTCTTTTACATTTATTTAGATGTTAATGACCATTAAACCATAAACAATCATTATATCATTAATCAATTAACAAATAATAAATTAATTATAATAAAATAAATAAAAAAAAATATAAATAAAACTATATAAATAAATAATAAATAATAACAAATAAAAAATTAACACATAACAAATTAACAATATTAAACTTAAAACAACTTTTAAACCTAATTAAAAAAACCTAAATTAAACTAAAAAATAATGGATACTATTCATAATCCGAACTTAGTTCTCGTAATTTCGTTAAAAAATTCATCGAGTGTCGAAGACAGGTGTGTTTTCAAGTACTCAATAACGGTACCCTCCTCCCCTCGTTCTTTCCCCCCACCCAAGGCACATGGCGCATTACACATACCGTGCACGAGAAAGAAATACTTTTAGCTTCGGTTCATCTTAGATAACATGCAGGCCCGCGAGAGCCCGCATACATATGTATTTTATGCATGCACATCTGTATTTACAAGCAGGTCCGCATCGGGCTCGAACTCTGACCCATCCCGCGTACATATACCGCAATTATTGCACACTCTAACTATTCGTATGTTCGTCGATTCCTACAGCTTCTCCCCTCCCCGAAAAAGGGAATTTTTTTTCACTTTTTTCATTTCAGTTTGATTTTGATTCTATTTGTTGTAATTTTGTACTTTTGTTATTTTCGCTAATATTCTAAATCAAGTTAATTGCTGCATTTTCTATTTTAATTATGGAGAAAAAATGTTTTAATACCTTTTTTAATAACCAAACAAGTGTAAAGGATCCACCACGTAACAGCCTTGCGGTTAAAAATTTTACTCCAGGTTCGAACGTTGCCAAAAGAGCAGCCAAGCGAGCCGAGCACGCGAGATATTTTTCCTTTTTCTCCTCTGGCTCTTTTTTTTATTATTACATTGAATGGGCCCCTCTTCATGGATTGTTAGACTCATTGTTTCGTTTCGTGCTCTCTCATTGTGGGAGGTACACATCGCGAAACTTATGCTTCACCTGATTCTTCGCCCGATAAAACGTCCCTTTTCTCCTTGGCTTTCAAATTCACGTGGACGTTGTTTGAAACTGGAAATTTCAAAAAAAGTAAATAATTTTCATTACCTCTTTTTTTTAATTTAAAAGAAGGTTATCTCATTGAGTTTGGCTTAGAAGCGAAGTGCCTTGGATTTTCTGAAAATCGCTCCAAGTTATAAAGTGAATGTAATTAGTGTCATGTGCGTTAACGAATCCAATTTAAAACAGCCGAAAAGTTGGCGAGGCGTGCTCACTTTTCCGACAATGCCGAGACCCATTGTGAGCTCGAGTTTGCAGATCTTTTCACTTTGGCTCGCGTTTTCTGGGGGGGGGGAGGGGGGCAAAAGGAAAGTCCCAGGGATCGAGTTAACGCGGGATTACTTTGATTGGCGGCGACGCTTTAAAAGCTCGCCCTTGCAAGCTCCTCGCGTAACCGGAAACGCGCCTCGAATGCAAAGCCGCTACGTTTGAGAACATTATTCCCGGGTATGTGTACTCGGGCCCTCTCGTATTTGCACTTTTGTTCGGCCCGCCCGCAGCTGCTTTTGCCGGCTACACGACCGCCAACTTCTAATCGTAATTAGCCAACTTTTAATTATCCCGAACGCTCCGCCTCGGCTGCGTGTGCGTATATCGTTTCGGTCTTTCAGCCGAGATTTCGAGATTACTTGTCTTATTATGGAAACTGTACACGAAATCTGGGGAAATTCGGGTTTTCTGGAGTTCTAGGCAGGAGTTGAGGTGTACTTTTAGATATTTTTCTTCAATTTCATACACTTTCTATTCAAAACGTATTAAAATGTACTTGATATTTCATAGGCCAGCTATTTCATAAGTACATTAGGTAAACATGTTTGAAAAATGTATAATTTAGAGAGACCTACTTGAGTTTAATGCACTTTCCATAATTGAAGTATTAAAATGTACCTGAAATTTTATAAACTAGATATTTGAAATACATCTATTAAGTTAACCTAACCCAAGTAAAAATGTCACAATCTGACCCAAGTGAAAAAATTGTCTCAATATGACCCAAATGCAAAAGACACTTTTTATATATTTTAGACACTTACTAGACACACTTTTAGACACTCTACAGAAAATTTTGGATAATTTAGACATTATTTTGACTTTCAGACAATTTTTAGACACACTTTAGATATTTCTAGACACTTTTTAGACATTTTAGATACTACTGATACATTTCTAGACACTGCTTAGACATTCTTAGATAATACTCAGACAATTTCAAACACTTTTTAGACATTTTTAGACACTTTGACATGTGTGAAACACATCGTTCAAATGTGTATTACCTCAAGACAACAACTTGATTTTTATACATTTTTCACACATAATATTCATAATTTGTTTCAGATTTCATGCAACCAGTATTTAAACAAAATTCAGTCTCACTTACATGCATGAAATGAATGTATAAAAGCAAATTTAATTTGAATATTTTTCTATGATTCTATTACATCAATGTATTAAATTAAATTCACAATTGTAAATTAAATTTATTCCCAGGTTGAATGTGAATATGTATTTATTCCATGTACAATATTAAACATATTAAAGTTAAATTAGCGTTTATACATTTTGTATACTTTTAATGTATTATTAATACAGGTTATGTGTAATGGGCATTATACAGTTTTTCTTAAATTTTAGACAAAAATTTTTAAAAGTGTGGAGAGGGGTTTTGGGAGAAGTTTTACCCTAATCCCTTCTGGAATTAGGGTAAAATTCATTATTATTTAATGTGAACATCGAGAAAAGAGAAATGGTGAAGTCTAAAAGTAATAAAAATACGAATGATAAGAAAAAAACTCGTTGACTTGATATTAATGATTTGTAGGAATGAGGTAATTCATATTACAAAGAAGAAAAATTAATGAAAATAAGTGGAGGTGATCGAAATTGTACTTTATAAAATCTAGAGGACTCAGTAATTAGGTAAATTTCAACAGTATTCAGGATTCTTATATTCTCTTATTTATATATAGCAGCAATTCTGGTTTCAGAAAAAGTATAATTAGAAATTTTATTAGCTAAGATAATGTAGAAAAAAAATTTAGACGATGGTTTTTAATCAGTAAATAATGAAAAAAAACTTGAACATGCGAAACTGTCGAGTATCTAAATTCATAAAAATACCAAAAAGTATTTCCAATTATTAACAAACTCTAGAGAAGTATTAAAAGTATAAGAATTTTGTGGAAAACTGTTTTTTCAAAAATTAAAAAAAAGGTACGATCAGAATAATTTGAAATTCTAGACCATTGAATTCTTAAAAATCTGTAGATATACTAGAAATCTATAAAAAAAAACGCTACAAAATCTTATAAACACTTAAAAAAAGTACAAACGTATAAAAATATATAAAATTTTCAAATACTTTCTACTTTTCAAAGATATCTTGAAAAATACTGAAAATATATTGGAATTAGAATTCTGAAAATCTTTAAAGCAATCTAAAAGTGAATCAGAAATCCGTAAAAATAATAGAAATTTAAATAATTGTAAATTTTGATACTTCTACATCGAATTCTAGAAATCTGCAAAGAGAATCCTAGAAATACAAGAAATCTGTAAAAATACCAAAAAATACTACAAAATTTTATGAATATCATAAAATATTGAAATATCAGAAGTCCCTGAAATACCTTGAAAAAATATATTCCTTTTGTGATTATATGACGTTTAATCTTCGACGATCTAGTTCCAGTAAAAATATTTTTTAATTTAACGACTCTTAGAGAATTTCAAAGTTATATAAATTTTGGACTCCAGAGTCGAACATTTTTCATGTACGTATTTAATAATAATTGAACTTGAACTTAGTGCTTCACAAATTACCGAGGTTTTAAAGTTATGCCTTTTACTGATACTTTTAGTATTTTTCATTTTTCCTTATTATCTATACAATTGAAACAATTCAAAAAAAAAAAAAAAATTTTCTTAGGCTTTTTAAAATTCGATGCTCTAAAAATGAAAGTGTTGCACAAATTTCTAATATTTTTATAGATTTTATAGATTGCATTTATAGATTTTTATGTATTATTTTTGTAGATTTTGAGAAAATAATATCGAGACACATTTTTTCGGAAAACAACTCCCGAAAATGTTTTCTGCGATTATCCTTGTGTAGATGTATAAAATATTGATGTAATACTTCAGATTAGCTTTTTTACCCAAAAAACCAGCTTTTGTTAGAATTCTATAGGTAAAGAACTGTTTTTTAAAAATTTTGAACAAAACGTACGATTTGTATAACTTGGAATTCGGTACCATCGAATTTTATGAAAACATATATAAAAATAAGGAGGAATAATAATAATAATCTATAAAAATACTATGAAACGCTACAAAATCTTTTAAATACTTCAAAAAGTACGAAAATTTCTTTTTTGTCAAGATCCTCTTACACATGTCGATAAAACACTCATTTCAGGCAGACAACATGTGCGAAATTCTTATAATTTCAGAATTTTTTTCTTAAACCCACCCCAGTCATTCTGTTCCGAATATACAAATGTATTATTAATGTATGAATCGAATTCAGTTCACGTTATAATGCAATATGAAATTATCGTGAAGATATGCATTGTAGTTAAAAGGCTGAATTTTTTGTCACAGACTTTTTATCCACTTGTGGCACGTGCAGAACTTCCTGAGGATGCTATGCCTGTGGAATTCATGCAAGACCGCCGGTTGGACTTCGTTGACTATTCGAAACTCCGACCATTCACCGTGAGTATTTCTTCATAGAATGATATTATGCATTAGGGTCGTGTTTGAACACCGGAAAAGGTCATTACCATACATTATTTTCCGACGTTCGCCGTGACCTGTTCAAAATGTTTCGAAATTCCGTAATTTTTCGTACTCGAATGAGTGAAATTTGACTATAAAATAGTCAAAATCATCTTTTCCAAATACAGAGAGAATAGAAAAAAAAAATTTCAAATAAACTGCAACAACTTCTACCGAAGTCTTGCGAAAAATGTAGAAACGAAAAGCGAGATTGCAAAAGTTTCAAGAGCGTGCGAGTTTCGAAATCCTGGCAAGTTTCCTTAAGAGTTCTCGGAAGAAGAACAACGCGTTTGCATTCTTCTCGTGGTTTTTTGTTTTGTTTTCCCTGTTTTGCGAAAAATGCACTCGCCTTGAAAATGCGAGCACAGATAAAGCGACGACACCCCTCAAAAGTTGCGAGTTTTGGCGCGGAACGAGTTTCGAAGTCTCGGCATAAAAAGAGTTGGGACGCGGTGGCGAGTTATCGGCGACTCGGTTGTTGGAGAAGCAATTTCCGACCCAAGTTTTAATGAAGCGAGTTTTGCTTCATGAAAAGAAACGGGAACAGCTGATTCTTAATCGTCCCTGCGAAAACGAAAAGATGTCTCGTTACGCGTCTGCCACTGACTGAAATTTCAATGCTGCCCCACGTTGCGAAGTTGATTACTGAGATTTTCTTGTTACGTAAAGTTAATGTTCAAGGTTATAGTAGTGCTAGTAAAGTACCCAATGTACGTTATGTTAAGTATGTAGATGAATAATAAGTCAAATAATAATAAATAATAACATGAGTCGAAATTTCATCTTGAATTTCAACTTCTTTCACAGTCAGTATTCGTAATTTGCAGGTGAAAATGTTGAAAGCCATTGATTTCGACTTAATTCGCCTTGAAACTTGCAAATTGAAGTGAAATGCGTTTTTAAATATTACCTTAATTTTATCTTCAAATCGTGTTTTCCGATTTTGTTATATATTTAATGTATACACCTTAATAAATGTTGCAACGTTACTTCAAAACGGGTTTGAGTTTAACGCTTACGACTATATTTTCAATAGATATTTATGCTACAAGGGAGAAAGAGAATGATTCTAACGAGTGCGAAGTTGGGCACTCGCTACCGCTCGTGCCCAAACACACGAGTTGGAATCGTCATCTTTCTCCCATGTAACATACAATATTTTTTCCCGTGCATGTACAAAAGAAATGGCCACTTTTTTTGCGTGGAACGTGGGAGGAAAATACACTTTTTTGGGGAAACTACAACATGTAATTTTCGACGCGACTTGGTTACTGTTGTGAC
>JAPYZL010058748.1:0-25290 GCA_030522825.1 Platygaster orseoliae | reverse complement strand
TGCCGCTGATTTTATGGCTGCTCGAAAAGAGGGCTGTGTTCACGCGATTCATCATAAAAAAGCGGCCATTCGAACACATGCATGGAAAAAAAAATTTTATCATCAAGTTATATTTTTTGCAATAAGTATTGCAGTTTTATTTAGGACTGGAGGAAAATCATTGTCCAGTTTGCAGTAGAAAAGTTAGAAAGTTTACGAAAAATAATTCGAAATACAAGACGTCTTCGAATTTTTTCCAACTTTAAATTATAGCTAAAAATTAAATTAAAGATTGTTATAATTCGTAATAAAATAAATTCTATCAATAATTTCGATGAATTGTTGTTACTCGCTCAAAATTTCTGGGTTTGGTGCAATTTTCCAGAAAAATAAAGTTATCTTTTGTGTTTCAGAATCACCTTATTTATAAAGATCCCCCTCCCCTCCGAAAGTCATTATACACGTGTTTCTATAATGTTCTAATCGCGCCTTTCATGTGGTGGAAAACATTATGCATTGCTAATGGCGCTCATGAAACTACAACCAGTGGCCCCGGAAATCAACGGCAATAAATGTCACGTCCGGAAAAGGTTGCAACTTTGAGCCCGTTTCGAATAATTAGTTCGTGCACTAATGCAATTTTAATTCTTTCATCGCTTCGAATGAATTTTGCAATGTTTCGCGTGGCCTTGTTTTCTGGTATCGCATAAGTGAGCACCACGATGATGATGACGTTGCACAATATATGCGATATTGGGATATCGTTTGTGTTGCTCTGGTATTACTTTTTTTCTGCAATCTGTTACCTTGTGTCGAGTTTTTATTTAGATTTTATTTAGATATAGATAGATTTTATTAATTTTAGATCTGATTTTCGATCCCTATAGAAAATCGAAGCGAAGGAAAGAAAGATTGATCAATTATTTTTGAAACAGTTTGATGCATTAAGTAACTATCGATACCGAATTGGAATTCGTATTAAAAAATTTATTAATTTTTCGATTGTTACTATCAATTGAACTCACAGCATTTACTGCATTTTCGATAAGCTATATTTGCAAATTTAAAGAATGTCAAATTTTCAATGCAAAAATTTTAGAAAGTAGAAAATCAGCAATATGAATTTTCGAAAAAAATCGTGATTTATGCTTTTTAATACACTTACTGCTGTCGAGTAATTAAGAATCAATCTTTCTGACTTTCGGATTTCATTAATTTTAATGTCTTTTTTTCTCGTCGAACTCATTTCAAGATAAAAGTTTAATACAAACACAAGAAATAAAAAACAATTAGTTCACGTAATGTTTCTAATCTATGAAACTGAGATTTCGAATTAGAAACATTTTGATTTTAATTTGCCTGCATTTTTATAAATTTGTGTTGATTTCTGATCATAGTTATTCAGTTTTTTACTGCATTTTTGTAACGAAGTAACTAGAAAATAAAGAAGTTGAAAAAAATTAAGAAATAAAGAAATGAAAAACTATAGTCAACTAATGATGAATATTAATTTCTGATTCAAAAATATTTGATAACTCAATATATTTGAGACAACAAATATTCTAAATTGTTTTAATTTGTAATTTTAATTGTAATTCCACATTTGTATTGTTGCTAAGGTAAAAAGTATATGAGCAACAATAAATAAAACTTCCTACATTTCAAAGCAGTTACTATTGGGTGAAATACATAATTTTTTTATTGTATGAATGTACCTGATACATTATAGTGTGCGGATCATTTGAAAATAGCAATTTTTTGCTTGAATATGACTGATAATATTATTGAAAAACATTTTTTATAAAGATTGTCTGATTCATACGTTTTTATTTAAAAAGTATTTTAATTGATATCATTGGAAAAAATGAAGTAAATTTGTGTTGACATATTGAAATTTTCGATTCATCATTCACTGTCATTATATCGTTTCTAACAAAATTCGCCACAATGATGAAATAAGAAAATTCCCTTATTTCGAAATTTGCTGTATTTTTTTCTAGAAGATTTTCTAATTATGTTAATATTTGATTCCTTTAATTACTGGCCTTTCTTCTTAACTTTTATTTCGTGTAGTAAATTCGTTGAAATATTCCTAGGAACAAAATATACGATTACAATTTTTTAAATAACCGGTAAAAAAAATTAATTTTAATTAATTCATTTTGACTAATTCAAATAAAGTAATATTTTATGTGCGTTTTCCTAGCGCGCTAATTCAAATGAATCTTTTGAACAATGAAGAATTTGCATACATGCTATAGAAACAAACTCATTCATTTCTAATCAAAGAATCTGGAACCGTTAGAACAACCATAAATTGTTAATCGACCGAATTTCCTCTCTTCCATCGTATGTACTTTTCGACAGACATTACGTGTAAATAAATTACACGTAGGTACGGTCATAATTGATTTTCATGTTAATATCAGCCAACATACAAATATCACAAATTCGCTTTCCACATTCCACGTGAGCCCTCTGACCACCCTTCATTATAGCATACTGCATACGTGTCGCGTTACTCGTTTAATAGCGTAATTATGCAGCGGAAATTTCCTTTCGTTCCCCCATAATTTCTCGTGCGTAAACAGCTAGGTACCCACATTTTCAAGGTGAGAAAATGTGTAACCTCTTTTTTTACTCCACGCACACAGATCATAAATTAACAAAATCGCGGTAGTCACGGCATAGAAGGTGTACTTATTGCAAGAATTCCATGACGCGGTAGGATAAAATAACATGCTACATTTATCCCCGTGAAAGTTTTTCTCTTCTTGAATTCGAGCATGATTGCAAGCACGATTGTGAGAGACCGGGTTGGCGTGCCAGAAAGATATTTATTGCCCACGGCTTACCGTCAAGAAGGAAAAAGCGCGAGAATTCTGCCCGCTTTTCTTTTTGTGCGATCCGCTCTTCCTCTTTCTTCGTGATAATACCACCGAAACTTTTTTCGTGACACTTTCTTTTAAATTTTGAAGTAATTGGGATTTAGATATTAGCTCAAATTGAATACTGGTTGCTTGTGAAAAAAAGGGGAGGGAGAGAAGAAAAAAAAAATTTTCTGGAAATTTTGGAATTTTTAGAACCTTTTAGAAGTTGTAGGAAAGGTGAACTACAAGGATATTGTTTTTAAAGTTTCAAAAAAAAATATAATAATTCAAACTACGGAATGTACTTTCTTATGATTGATCTGAGTAGATTGAGATTTCAACAATAGAAAAAAAAAATTATTGACTGGGGGGCAGGAGAGCAGCTGTTAACACCACAGGAACTTTAAATAGGGTGGGGGGAGGTATATTCATTCATGTCCCCTCATTCGTGAACAGGAAATATTAGTTTGATTTGTAGCAACTCGTCGAATGTTCTTATAAATACCCACATAATGGGAAATTTTGAGTTTTTCACAAATATTAAATTTTTTTATGATATAAATAAAAAAACATGTCTTAATAATCAAAAACGTGATTGAATCACATTTTTAATAAAATTTACATACTCGTCAATCTTGTATAAATTGTAATTATTTTAACCAAGCATTAATAATATATAATTCTCGGCGTCGAAAGGGAATGTAGAATAGAATATATAACGCTGAGATGCTATACTTTTCTAAACAGTACTACTCGTTTTTATTTTTTACCATGAACTTCGCATTTTTAAATTGATGAAATCCTCCTCCAGCTCTGTAACTTAATTAACTTGAATTTATATTTCAACAACTCACAAGTGCAACAATGTGTATTTGTATTGACTTTTTTTCATTTTTTCTACCATGATACAAAAATTCACTTTCTACTCTGTCACTTCGATTTGTGAAAAATTGAATTTTCAGTGCTGTAACAAAAAAGCTATAAAAATAAATTGCAAGGCAGAAGAGCTTTTGAAGCCTTCATTATTTTTCAGCGACTCAATGGAAATTACTGATTCAACCAAAAAATCACTGGTTCCCATTACTAGAAGTAATCAGGTCTTCAGCTCTAAGTATTCAACATGTGATGAAACAGTTGCGTTCGGCTGGTAAACAGTGAAAACTACTTTCTTCAGATAGAAACTAATTAAATGCTGAAGATGTACACAGTTTTTTGCACGTTGCGGTGTCAGGCCAATTTTCGGGCCTGGCGAAATGCGAGTCGTATTGATTTTTCGTGGGCGCCGAAAGGAGTCACGTTCGAGAACTGTCGAATCTCTCTTGTACATCAATGCCGGCAAGTGGGGACGATGTGAAGATCTCGCTTAGGATTCTGGACGTGAGTGAGAGAACGAGACAGAATTACGTTTTGACGGCATCGTTTGTCAGGAGTGGGCAAGATTATTAGGTTTACGAGTGGTCTCCAAATCGGCCTGGCCCAGCACTCGCTCGACCAGATAAGCCATTCAAGGGGATTTTTCGCCTTCTACATCGATTCTTCGCGGAGTTTTCGCTGTATTTGTTCTCACTATCATTTACCGCACAAGCGCCTTTTATAGCTCGTAGATTCATTTCGCCCTGTCCTTGCCAGCCCCTTGATTTCTTTTGTTGACGAGGGAAAAAACGAACGGTAGGAATGACAAATATTAGAAAAAGGATGAAGCCGATATAACGGCTGAGAAACAATTTGGCACTTGTATTGCCAGAATAAAGCTTAGCTGTGCGAATACGGAAAAGATAATTTCTTAAAGAAAACATTTAAAAATATATATATTATGTACAATGATTTCCATCTTGATTAACCATGTGTATTCGGAACATGATTTTTTTTTTTCACAAACGGTGGGAGGACACTTTTCCCAAAATTGTTTTCTCAAGAAAAATGTTTCCCAATATTTTTTCTTACAAAATAAAGTTTTCTCAATGTCCACATTTCACAGAAATTTTTTTCGTACGATTTGAACTGAAATTCGAATTTCGACAGTTAATTTCTTTTAAATAAACAAACTATTGCGATTTCACT
Organism: Platygaster orseoliae; assembly: GCA_030522825.1. Lineage (NCBI taxonomy): Eukaryota > Metazoa > Arthropoda > Insecta > Hymenoptera > Platygastridae > Platygaster > Platygaster orseoliae. The sequence continues at coordinate 20,380 of JAPYZL010058748.1, read as the reverse complement.
TGTTTTTCCGTCAATATTTTATATGACACGTCAAATTTTTAGTATTTTTTCAGTTTCTATACCATATATAGCTATGTGAAATGATTTTGTAATAAGTTATTCATTGTATCACATTCAAAGGAAGTGTTAAAGATTTTTGGGGAAAAAAATATTTATTATTGTCTTAGAGCTCTATAAAATTGGTGTTGTTTCACGATGTATTTTCAATTCGTTGTTGAGTCATCATAGACTTCAATGAAAAAGTTAAAATCATTTATCAGCATTTTTATATCGATTTCTATCACATAAATGAATTTTTCTGTGATCGATAAAAATTACAATCGAACCGACTAGCAGTCAAGTCATATTTAAAAGTCTATTTGTTCTCGTCTATATTATTTAATGTTAACAAAATTTTATTTCTTCTGCTCGCTAAGCGGTTCATTACAATTATTAGGGAAAATTCTCAATGATCTGAAACAAACAGAAAAATAATTGCAAACAACGTTTCCACTACAAGATCTTGAAGAACATACAAAAATGTTTCATATTTATACTATCTTAATTTTCGACTGCACTCTGAATGCTTCATTCTTTTGCTTTTTTCTTACTTTTGAAGCAAAGTAAACTCAGGCAAAGTGGAGCAGTGTTTTGCATTTCTTGAAAATTTTCGTCACATTATTTATCGAGACTCGGCTGGTTGCAATTCTTTTCGCCAACATCATTAGAAACAAGAAATGCGATGCAATTATAGAACATGGCTAAAAACTCAGTATACCCCCCAAATTGACTAATCCTCAAACAATAACAATAGAAAGTTATCATTATGTGCTGTAAATTAAAAATAACAAGCATGTAAACCATCCTGATGTTTAATTTCTATTTAAAAAACTTTAATGTGACTTTAAATTCAGACACAAAGAACAAATCGTCATTAGCGAATGCAATGTCTTTAATTTTTTTGCAATAAGAAAAACTTGATAATTACTTATACCTAAGTACGAAATAACACAGCAGAGTCATGAGATTCGTATTTCGAAAAGTAACCAAATTTATTTTTTTGGGGATTCGAAGCTGTGAAACTGCCAAGCCACTCTCGACATTCATTCGAATCTCGTGCTCGCGGAGTAACCTCTATATTTATACACTTTGAACCAACCCGAGGAATCCTTTTATCCCGATCTCAATCAGGACATGTTTGCCTACGCTCTGAATATTCAGCTAATGAAGTAACTTCGGTTGTCAGTTCGTTAATAGAAACTCGCGTGTTGAATACTCCAAAAAGGGGAAAGTAAGACGTCGCGCATAGTTTGTGATGCATTTATACAGTCATTGAATAATAGATATTATAAATCAAAATTTTTACATTCATTAATAGAAAAAGTTCCAAGTTACGAGTACAGAGTTGTGATTTAATTTGATCCTGATCAAAGGTGTAATGTTGCGATGGTTTCTTAGACGAAAGAGTTTTCTTTTTACAAACAACTACGATTTATACAACAAGAAAACATAGGAGCAACGTAGCCGTTAAAGTTGTATCAGTAATTACCGTCGTGTCAGCAAGCAGAGCCCTTCGAGTACATGGAGGATGTGGTCAACGTCGCCATTATCGTCAAAGTGGACGTTGTTGGTTCGTTTACCGTCTCCACGATGTAAGGCCTTTGAACCACAGGGTTCAAGTGATAAAAAATTATATGAACCTCGAGCTCAGTTTGTTTATGCATTAAGCATTTTGAGAATTTGTTATTCGGTACGGTGTGTTTTGCTGCACGCAGAGAATAGAATAGATGTCATATCAATTAAAATGGTGAATTTTATCATCACAACAATATGCATGTTTCTGACGTCAAATAAAACTGTATGTTGCCTTTTAAAATTTATATGACATCCATTCTTTTCTCAGTATGTGTGCATCGCATAAATGAACGAAAATTTGTTTAGCAAGTATTTTTCATGCAGTCATGATTAAATTTCTGCAATAATTTTTTTGCAAGAAACAATCTTTCACTGTGCACACAAATAAATATGCAACTTTTGATTTTTTCTAATCTATTACTCATCCAGAAACTTTTGTTTTTCATCATCTATATTACATAACACAATGTGTGATATAAAAAAATAAAATTTCTAACTTTAAAGTCATGAGTTTTTGTATCCTTTGCTCTGAAATGTGGAATACTAGACGTACAATATGTGTATTAAGTGTTGGATGTGAGAAATCAGTACTCTGGAAAATAAAACTCAAGTTGGCATTTAGAATTTTTTTCGAAATGTAAAATATGTTCCTAAAATTTTTATTTATAGCATTTTTAATTATGAAATACGAGATCACAAAATTAAGAAACATTAAATTATTAAAGAATTGAAATTCATAACTTTCAAAAGAGGGAACCCTAAAATTTCTAATTCGTAAGTCTAAAATTCGAACATTTTCAAATCTACTATGTAGATATCCGATTTAAATCCGATGCCTTGAAGGAAAATTTTTCCTATATATGATAATAACATTTTGATACCTTGAGTATCGAATGAGAAAAATCTATATTCTTCAATATAGAGTTCGATGATTGTTGATTTTGGTAATGAATAAATTTCTAGAATTTTTAAGTCTAGAAAATAGGAATTTAAATTTCTACAAGATAGTATTCTAAATCTCTCGATTCTAGAAAAGATATTCCAAAAATCTTTAATTGCATATGTGAAATTCTAGATTTAAGAATTATGGAATCAGAAAATTCAGACTTGTAAATTCTAGAATGCATCTCCCTAGAGTTCTTAATTTTTAAATTCAAATTCTTACATTTCAAAATCAACAATATATAGCGTTGGGTTGGGCGAAATTATATATAGGTTGGGCGAAATTACTAATCGACGATTACAGATTACAAATTACATGTAACGCGCTACATTGAGATTACTCAATTACATGTGTGACCCGATCTGTTAAAACCTACCTAAGGACCAAAACATCTTTTCGAGAAAAACGCGTTTAAAGTTTCTCGCCCAGAAGCAAATAAAAGATCTATCCTTCGCTCTTTCCTTTTCTACGTACATTCAACCGTAATAATGATTGAAATATGCGTGAGCTGATGGGCCTACAGGGGACTGACTGAATGCATCAAGCATTGTGGGCCATCCCCAAGGGACCACTGGACACACAAGAGACGAGAATTTTGGAGTGGTAAACAGAGAGGGACGATAGGGAAGGTCAAGTTGTCTCTTCGAAACAAAGTTATTAAAAACACTTATCCAGAGCTCAATTTTTATCGTATAAAAACGAGATTGGTCGCAATCGATAGATCATACTGTACTCTATTATAATATGTGAAAATCTCAACATCGAGATTTTGGTTCTTAGGTAGGTTTTTACAGATCGGGTCACATGTAATTCAGTACCGCAAGAAGAGGATATTACTTTGTTACATGTAATCGAGTAACGCAAAAGTAACGCGTTACATGTAACGCAGGAATCGAGAATTCCCGATTACCCAAATACATGGAATCGAGGAACGCAAAAGTAGCGCGTTACATGAAACGCAGAAATTTCTCGTTCCATGTAACGTAGCTGCGTTACATGTAGGTCGGCAAACGTGAACTTGTGAACTTGTTCTGAAACCCGAGTGAGGTTCTGTAAGAACTACAAAAACCACTCGTCGATCGTAAAGACGAGGTTTTTCGAAAATTAATTAATCAAATTTTATTAACGAAATTCTCTTGCAAGGCTACTACTTTTTCTACTACTTTTATATAAATTTGGTAACTGTTAAATTGTTAGTAAACAGTGAGCCCACAGTGAGCTCTACGTGGGTAACATTGTCCACTGAGCATTTGAAAAAAATGTGTTAAAATAAGAAGTCTACTTTGTACATTAAATTTAAGTTTAACGTTCTACCTCTGCATTTGCGTTACTTGAAAAATAAGTACATTTATTCTCCGCAATCCAGAGTTTACGTTTGCCGACCTACATGTAACGCAGCTGCGTTATATGGAACGAGAAATTTCTGCGTTATATGTAACGCGCTACTTTTGCGTTCCTCGATTCCATGTATCTTAGTAATCAGGAATTCTCGATTCCTGCGTTACATGTAACGCGCTACTTTTGCGTTCCTCGATTCCATGTATTTGGGTAATCGGGAATTCTCGATTCCTGCGTTTCATGTAACGTGCTACTTTTGCGTTCCTCGATTCCATGTATCTCGGTAATCGAAAATTCTCGATTCCTGCGTTTCATGTAACGCGCTACTTTTGCGTTCCTAGATTCCATGTATTTGGGTTATCGGGAATTCTCGATTCGATGCGTTACATGTAACGCGTTACTTTTGAGTTACTCGATTCCATGTAACGAAGTAATATCCTTTTCTTGCGCTACTGAATTACATGTAATTGAGTAATCTCAATGTAACTCGTTACATGTAATTTGTAATTTTTATGTAATTAACTACCAAAAGTAATCGATTCAGCCCAACTCTCATATAGAGTGATACAATTCTAAAATCTAGAATTTTGAATGAATCTGACTAAAATCTTTCAACTTCGCAACCCTGAGTATCAAATTCTCAAAATTTTCATTGATTAGTACACAATTATTAAAATATCAATTCTTACAGTCTTGAATTCTACAGATAAACATTGTTATACTCATTATTTGAATTTTCAACTTTGGAAAATAAGAGTTTGAAATTCTACAAGATAGTTTTTTGTACGTGATTTCTAGAATATTTATTCCTAGAATCTTTATTTTTTAAATATGTAATCTCAGAGTTGAAAAATAGCAATTTTTTAAATGACAGTCTTGCAAAAGTGAATTTACTAAATAATTTTTGAACTGTAGTTTCCAAAGTACAGAATTACATTACTTGAGATTCAACAAACAAAATTTTCAGAAACTTAAAATGGAGAACATGAATTCCATGAAATTTACGAATATGACCCCCTCCCTCCCCACATGCGTCAGCAATGAAAATCTTTATCTGCAATGTTATAATTTTCACAAGATAACTTTTTATAAAGAACAAAAAGTATAATCAACTATATTTAAGATTTTATGGGAATTTCAGGTGTATATTTTTTTATGAAAATAAATGAATGAATATTCTAGGATTAATAGATGAATAAAATAGTACTGTGAACAATTTCATGGATGTAAATTTTCTCAAGCCTTAGTATTTTTATCATTGGACTAGAAAAAAAAAATACTAGAACCTTTTGTATGGTTCCCAATATTGTCGATAATACTCTTTTTTTGTGAAAAACCGAGCTTAGAAAAACCATAAATTAGAAACTATAAAATTAATATATTTTCATTAGCCAGAACATAAGACTCAATTTTATGCAAAAAAATCATTTGTTACGTACTTTTAATACATATATGTAGTATCCCCGTTTTTCAGATTAAAATAGTACATTATGGAACGTAGTGCAAAAGTCGAATTTGACGAAGACGAGGGTTAAATGAGACACTTGCACTAAGTTACATACAGTATTTTATGCAATTCTAGTCTCAAAGCCCGTCCAAATGTAAAACTTTGAGGTTAGAAGTGCATAGAATAATTTAATCTTATTATACCCTTAAATATGGACAAAAGAATCTTGGCAAAACAAACATCTTTCGTAGTAAAGTGTTTCTTCTGAAAAGAAACGTAGCTGTTGGAATATTCATAATTTCGGTATGAATTCATTTTTTAATTGAAGTTTTTCTTGATTTTACACCTTAAAAGATGTTGAAACTGCATAGTGGCAAGAAACTATCAACATGTATTAGCTTCTCATGTTGCTCCTCCAACTTCGTCGTTGAACAGATTGCGCAGGAAATCTAAAGTTGGAGCTCAAAGAAAAAATTGCCACCAATTTCTCACCTTTCCACTTGGAATTGGTTTGAATATATAAATGTAGATTACGCGCAATCACGCCGGATAATGGAAAAAATTTTCAACGAAATTTATTTCCACTTCGATAAGGAAGAATAAAGTACAAACAGATCGCCAAGATTACATTGGAAATCCATACATTTGTTTTCGGAAATGGAAAAAGTTACAAGGACCTAAAATAAAACGCCGGATTCTATTGAATGGAAATTTCGTGAAAATATTTTTTCTTCTTCAAAAGGTTTCCTAACTAAAATTATTATATGTTTATGGAACAGATGTTCGAAAATCGATGGTGATTTTGCGCTTGAAATTATTCCGACGTATACGTAGTGGTTTGAATTATTAATTACGCATTGAAATTTGCGAAATTTTTTTTTTTCATCAGGCGAAACGAACCGACTGATGAATTTTAACGTAGGGAGAAAAAATACAAGGCGATACCCAGAGCGCTCTGAATATTTAGCGGATTAATGAAAGCACAGTGGACACGTCCCGAGGCGCTGTCGTGTCGGAGGATAACGTATGGAACTGTAATTTCTGAGGCATTTATGCTAATTGCTGACACAGAGTTTCCTGGTGAAAACGGGACCGTCCAAGCAACCACAGTGAAGCTCCGCTATTTCCTAACCAATTACAGAATGTTGAACCGAACGCTTGTATAAATCAATAGTCGTGTCTTGAAATGGTGAATTGTTTGCGATCAAGCGTCAAGGTATGTTTACAAAATTTTAGGACTTTAATCGGGAGCGAGAAGAAAGGAAAGTTGAAGGGTTTGAAATCCCTGCTGAAATTCGAACACTATTGTTTTAGAAAATTGAACAGAGAAAGTTGAAGTATACGAGCAAAAATTGAATTTACGCCCATCAGTAAAGAAGCCCATCAGTAAAGTCTTTCTCATTGGTTGCAAACATTAAATTTACATACGCAAAAACGGAAAGTTATGGACTTCTATTCAGTACAATCTTCATACGCTTCCATGAAAAAATTGCACATATAATTTCTTTATGTGAAAAAAACGGAAAAAAGATCGCCTCAAGTAGGGATTTTATTACCTTAAATAACATCAAATTGAAATATGACTCAACTGTCGTGAGCTTAATCTCCTGTTCTCGGGATCTCTAAATGCTTAATTTTAACAGTCGCAATTTTCAAACTCTCCTTTTTAGCCCCGACTTACGCAGTCACTATCGCACTAATGTGGATTTATTATCCCAAGTTAATTACCCGACATGAATTCAGGTCCAAGTTTGCTTCCCTACGAAAGCACGGGGGCCAACTTTGGCCGACTTGACTTCTTACAAGTTATAAGACCTCGTCTCTCTCCGAGTGTTTTCCTCAGCTGCAACTTTTTCCTTATTCTTTGGCCGTTATTAAATTCAATTTTCACATTATGCAAGCGTTCCATAGTTATATTAAAAAAGATTTTCTCACATAAAGAGATTTTCGCATGGCCCACAATTTTTTTCCTTATCTGAAGTTGTTCTATTCCCTTTTTACAGTTACCAGAATGGATTCCATCATTCATTTACCATCGTTTTCAAACTGTACAACTTTTTGTCTTCTTTCGGTTTTATCATGGAATTTTTCTTGGCTATCTTCAACTTGGCGTACAAACTTGGTTTGAATTTGTAACACTTAATTGCATATTTGTTTTCATGCATCATCACAGTAGAACCTGCTTTTCTGCTATTTGAACAAATCTTGAAGAAGCAAGGACTTGCTATGAGATTTTGTTCAAAAACACAAGTTCATACGAGGGTGAACAACAGAGGAACATCATCTGACGATTTCAGAGATGATTCGAAGTTTGAAAAGAACCACATCTGCAATGCAAATTCATAGTGTGATGCATGTGGTGCGAAGTTAGGTTGTCCAGTTGCTCGAAAATTTCGTGACCACAGACCGCACACATTCATGTAGACTTGGAATACTCAAGTAAAATATGCAGAACATAATTATTATCCCGGTGACTTTACGCTGGACTGGCTTTTTGCAGCCCTTGCTCTGAAAGGACTTGTTAAATCACCTATCACAGTTAAAATTTTTGCAGTATACAACGGTCAGAAGAATATGCAGAACGACAGTGAGTCAAAGCGTTGGCGAGGATATTTCAAAACCACGATGAAATCATTAAAGTTTTAAATTTAATATTTGCAAAGGACTCGAAAAATTACTTATAAATGAACACAACGAGATAAAAGAATAATACCAGAATCCATCACATTATGAACTTTGAGACTAGCTTATCTCTACTATATGAAACTGAATGATTTCATGGAGAGCAAAGATACTAGAGCGGTTTTTGCTGTTGGAAATCACGGTGTATTAAATGCATACGGAGTATCATCTCTTGGCGGCAATTTTCTTGTGACGCGCACGAGACAGTGAGCGAGACAAAGAAAAAGTCGCCGTGGGCGAAATAGCCCTGCAATTGTGGGTAATAGTGAATTTCATAAGAGAAATGCATTAAAAAAGATGCAATGTGGTGCGGGGTCTTTACGTGCGGTGTCCAAAGAGAGAGCCGTTGCGATCAAAAAGGCACGTTCGGAGCAGCTGACGGCTTTATACGTGATGTCATTACTTAAACGGGTACTTATGCACACATCGCTTAGGGCTGGGTTCATTATAACAGTGTAGATGAACTACATGCTTCATACGATATTATTTTTGATGAAAGGGTATCAGATGTAGCCACAACATGATTACGGATGAAGACTGTTTGGGACCTCAAGCACTTGATACGATTCAAAGACATCGAATGTCGAGTCAAAAATTTCCCTGAGCATGTGTTTATATCTTTTTGTCGTAAAACTTTAAATGGGTAAAACATAAAACAGGTTTATGTGTTCACTTTATATATTTTTTATAGGTTGAAGAGTTCTACAGTGTAATATAAGACTTAGTATTTGAGTAGTTTATGATATTTTTAAGAAATTCGAAGGTTCTGAACTGTTTTGAGCAATTTAAACAGTTTCGATTGTTTTGATAGTTTCACAAAAGTTTTTAGGAGTAGATAGTATACGTTTTCATAAAATTTTAATATAACAGTTTGGACTGCAATCGGTTGGCTGTCAGTTCCCATTTCATTGACTTCCTGAAATTTATAATTTTAAGAAAATGCTTTAAGAAAAAGCTAAGAAAATGCTAATTTTCTGGGAAAAAAAATTTCTGTAAGAAATGAAGAAAGACATTTTTCAATATCTATTATACTTTCATAAACAGTTTACTAGGTTTTCGATTTCAAGTTTGTTGTTGCAAAATTGATAATAAACAAAAAATGATTATTCTTTCAGGATTCTTAAAGTTTGCATTATTTATTTTGAAAACGCACATAGTTACTTTGATTTAAATGATAATATGATGACAATGGATTTTAGAATCAAAACTTTTCTTTCAGATAATTTCATGATTCTTTCTTGTCGAGATCTGAAATGAAGGAGAAAAGTAGAAATATTCTTTTAATCAAGAAAAACAAGCAATAATATAATTATAATAATTTTTACAAATTTTGAATATTTTTGGAAATATAAATTTTCGCACTGTTCATTTTTGGGATTCGCATTGAATCACAAGCTTAAAAGTTTTCGAAATTGAAGCTTCCATGAATGTGATAGCAGGTTTCTTATTTTGTCTGTAATAAATTTTCTAATTTTTTTGACCTGTCATTTTGCAAAATGTCTATTTATTCAAAAACTTAACTGTGAGAAAATTTAAATGTAACCGTTGAAGTTCTATCATCATTGCTAAATTTTCAAAATTTTATGTAATATTGTTCTTCAGTTTCTGAGTCTCGATTACTTTGAAGAGATTTTCATTTTTCAGTAATCACAAAATCAAAGTATAAACTTTTCCATGAGCTATTCAATGTTTGATTCAGTACATTTCATTAAATTTATCTCATTTCGATAAACAATTATTTGCTAATACTGAAAAGTCTGACATAAAGATAACTTTCTCTGATTATAGAAAATAACGATATTTCTGTGAACTGATATGAATACTTTTGACAATTGTTACAATACTACTTATATTCATGCATTATTACAGTATTATTTCAACTTCGCGGCAACAAAGAATTACACTTCATCATACTCAGTTTTTAAAAATAAAAACATAAAATTTTCACCTCGTTATCTTTTAATTCAACCCTTATTCCTCTGAAAGAATAACGTGGAAATCTTGAATAAACTCAATGTTTCATTTGCAGTCTCGCCTCAAATCGCGCCTTTCAAAACACCTTGTAATATTGCTTGATCCAATCTAGCCGACATAATTTCCGCTCTAATTTTCTCCCAAAAGCAAAGCTTTACATTAAAAACATAATGATAACGTAAAAAACACGTCGTCCCAAAGTTCTCGTTATGCTTCCCAGTCAGCATTGCAATTCCCACAACAATTGTTTAAGATGTAGTGGTTGGAGTTTTCACTGCTTCAAAGGAAACAAAACCTAGTCCACTAAATCCAGCGCCGAAAATAATGCAAGAAGCTTTTTATTTTTCTGCATTCGTTAAGTGGAACAGCTCACACAACTTTTACGGGCGAGCCTTTCAAAGAAAGCCCGCTTATACCGATGACTCTGATATACCTTCTTGCCGAGAAAATGTCGCTTTTATTGTACCCGCGTTGCGTCTTCGTGCGCATTTCCCATTGGGCTTTAAAGAGCGAGCGAGTCAAGACTCTACGAGTCAAACAGACTGCTCCGAGTGCCCTTCTGAGAAAGTAAGTTTAAGGATTATGATTCTGGTCCCTGTGAACATAGCTAAGAAATTAATAACGGCATCCTTAAGACAGTAGCCGAGAACCCTTCAATAAACATTTGTTACCCAAGGTCTTCAACTACGTCGCCCAAAGGTCATATTACACTCAAAAATTCACCAAGGCGTGACTTGAATGCCATTTTGACTCTGGGCATCGTGAAAAGATTCATACCTAATGAGAAAATGTTCCATGGAAACAGGCAAAATAGAATTTAAAAAAAATTATAAATATAATGAAGCCTGCAGTCTGTGTCTGAAATGAAAGGAAAACTTCTACTATTATATTATATTTTGAAGATGAGGGACGTTGTACAAATAACTGAAGTAGCATTTAAATTAAATTCAATTACAGGTTTTAAATTAAATTTTCTTTTGAATATGTTACTGAATATTTCAAAGTTTTAGCAATGTGACAACTGTCAGAATGAAAAGTGTTGGCTTGGCCTGAAGATTCTAGCTACACGAATTAATGAAAAAACACTGAACCTTTTTCCATGAACACAAGAAATGTATGTGCAAATTTTCAGATTTTTCTTCAAGGTTGAAAAATGTGATTTAATTTGTTATTTGATTCACTAGCATTAGTTGTAAAACACGGTTTTCTTTCTGAGATCAATAAAAATCTGAAAAAATTGAAAATATGTGGAGTCTTCCTGGGAGAGAAATTTCTTTCAATCCTGAAACGATTTCGTTCTATAATAGTCATACCTTCAGACATTATAATAGTAGTTTTAGACTCTACAAACCATAGAAAAAAGGTAAGGACAAAATTTATAGTATATTTTGCGATATATAGAGGTTTGTAGAAAAATAAACAAGGGGGAACGAAATCGAAAAATCCATGTAGAAATCCATGAGTTTATCGGAAATCCATGAAAAAACAAGAAAATCCGTCAAATTGTTATAAATACAAAAATAGTATATTGTGCGACTAGTTGGAGAAGGAGAACATTCCACGAGCGTGGAGTTTGCCGCGCGAGCGTAGCGAGAGCGGTAAACACGCGAGTGGAGTGATTCTCCTTCTCCAACTAGTCGCACATAATACTTTATTCAACGACCGCAAGGAATATGTGATTGAGGAGGACAATTACCGGTCTGATTAACGCAACAATGGCCCTGGTATTTTTTTTTTTTTTTTTTCATTTCCCGCAAGTGCGGCTTTCCCCAAACTTCGCGCGGCATTAGCAGAGCATATAGGTAGATATTCACTCTCACTTCCTAAATACCGATGATGCGTTGTTTTTTGTTGTTTTTCACTTTTTTACTTGTTTACAATTGTTGACGTCCGATTGTTTACGTCACGTTTACTTTGAGGTTATGGCGCGCAATCGCGCGGATTCGATCAACATCGATTATAACTCCGCCGTCACAATCGAAAAACCCAATATGGTCGCCGCGGGAAATATGAAATTTCCATTTGTTACACACGTGGATTTCAAATTCTTCGCGGCGGTCATATTGGATTTATTGAATGTGACGGAGGAAGATTCAGCTATACCCGCTATACCGACATCGATACGCAGGGCCGCCATGTTGTATCAGCTGATCGCAGCGTGGAAGAAGTACGTACTTCTCCCACGGTTTAGCGTGAGAAAAGAACTTTTACGTCAACAGTCAGGTAATTCATCATTTCTCTAACTCTCAGCAGGGGTCCGAAATTACATATTCCTTGCGGGAGATGAATAAAATGTAATAAATACGAGATATCTATAAAATACTGCATATCTATACAGATATAATTCATTCATTCAAGAATCTACGACGATAATATAAATCTTTTTCTTTTTGAATCCTACAGCATCGAATTTCGGGAATCTACATGAAAAAAATACAAAGAACTCTTTGAAGTTTTAAAAATATTGAAAAAAATACGAAAAAAAAACTTAGATAACTAGAAATCTATGGAATACAAGAAAGAAAATGCAATCTTATGGAAAATCTTTTTAAAAAATTATCAATATGTAGAAATACTTAGAAATGTTATAAGAAAATTTTTTAAGTCCAAAAACATAAAAAATACTTAAAATACTAGCTGGTATTGAAATTTCATTAACCAACGTAAGTACAATTTTCTCAAAAATCTATGAAAATATTATAAATGTACATAATCAAATTCGAAAGTTTCAAATTCTACAACCATATCTCAAAAATCATACAATGACGATAAAATTCTTTAGGAACATAAATACTGCAACGATTAACACTGAGATATGTTTGAAATAAGTTATTATAATTTTTTGAGTAAAGTTATAATATATTTACTCTATATAAAGTAAAAGCTTGAGCGTCGTGAGTCGATTCTTATGTGTTATAATGCTGAAATACACATTCATTGATACATTTAAATAAACGTATGTACTTACACAAAGACACTTTTAACTCCACCCCCCCCCCAAAAAAAAAATTGTCCTTGCAAAAATCTGTTCAAAAATCATTAAGTGCCAAAAGTGTATTTATAATTATATCGTTTCATGAATTGAGCTATAAATAGTAATCAGGACAAAAAATATTATTTACTTCTATGAAAATTATTTATTCAAATAAATTGACTATATTTCCCGATGAATCAATAATATAAGTAGGATTTTACATTTTTTCTCAAATAATTTGCCGTTTTTTCGCAAATGATTTCTATAATATTTAATATAATTTTTTTTCTGAACTACTTTTGTTCAAAATCTTTTTTGGAAGTCGAAAAAATTTTGAATTACTTCAATTCAAAAAATACAGGAGAAAATAGCTCCATTAAAAATTATAACCCGATGAACTGGATGCCTTCAAATTTGCTCCAATTACTTCATCTGATATTGAACGCAAATTTTCACAGTATAACAATATGTTGTAGGATGATCGACGTTCATTCACGTTTAATAATTTGAGATAGCATGTTGTAATACATTGCAACAATCTTGATTAAGAAATTTGTGACCTTTGAATTTCATTTCATTAAACCGAGAGCATTTTTTGCGATAATTTGATAAGTAACGAAATTTCCCACCTTTTTTTTATTTATTTAAGATAATTTGGCGTTTTTTCGTCTATAAATGTATAGATAGTTCAGTATTTTTTCGTAAATAATTTTTTCTGTCTTGAAAATAATTACAGTAATGTCACGGAATGCACACTACCTCATTACTGTTCCAATTTTACCGAAAAAAAACATCGACTACTTTATGCCTGGCAGTGAAAAGTATTCTCGATGGTAAAATTCAATGAGAGCTTTGAAACTGCGATGCGGTATATACGGACCATCCGACAATAATGCAAAAAAGATTGAGATAAAACAAACGAAAAGACAAAAGTGCGAAAAATTCGAAGTGTGTGTAAATAATGAGTGCGAAAATGAATACGGTACGCAACGGGGTGGCGGCGACGTCGCTAATGGCAGGTGCAATGCTCGCTCAAGAGACGCCCAAAAAATTCCGAGTCTCTCTCACAGTCGCCCAATTAATGGTGAGCCTCGCTACTGGAGTGCGCAAATTAAGTGCGCCGTTTCAGATCATGAAAACTGAAGCGCGGCTCTACACAGTGGAACGAAGAAGGTGCGAACTGCCGTGAAAATCGAGCTGATGAAACTTGCGAGAGGTAGAAAAAAGTATCACCATTCGTAGTGGTAAAGAAAATGTGAAAGGAAACACCGACATTTTTCAAAGATGAAAAGTTCTGGTAGTATAATGAGGTACTTTAGGCGTCCACGAAAAAAAAACCAAATACTGTACCATTATCTTTTGTTTTCGTTTCTCCTTATGCCAAAATATATCGTTGCAAAATCAAGACAGAGAGTTAAGTGTTCTGTGACAAATTTCGCGCATTCGAATGTACTTCGTGTACAGTCTTTGGAATGAATAAACACGGGTTCTTCTGCAAAGATGAATTTCGGTTGAGTGATTTTACAAAAAAGAGTTACTGAAAGTGAGTGACAATCTTTGGAATTTGGTGTAATTTAAGATAAAGTTTTTTGTGAATTGAGCGTTTTTATAGGGTCGTCATTTTTTGAATTGTGTCTTTTTGCATCGTATTAATTATTCTTTTGTATCCAAAATGTGTTCATTTATTCACAGTTAATTTCTACCTCATTAACTTGAATGAACTGCATGTTAGAAACGCTGTGATTTGGAATAAAGTGAATTTGAAAGTCGTGAAATTTCCATTTTTGATTTTACAATAGGATAAATACAACAATATATTGTTTATTTATTCCTTCTAATGTAAGTGTGTAATTATTTTGACGATGATTTATTTGATTGATTATTTAATTATTGTAAAAAAATGTGTACTTGCTGAATAGGTCTTGAAAAGGGCCCAAAACAGGGTCAAAACGTTGACAAAAAAACTATAAGAAATAAAATTTTGATTGAGAAATCGAGAAGTTTTTATTTAATAAATACAACAAATAAAAAAATTGATGTATGTTTCAAAAAAAGTGGTCAGTCGGACATTTAATATTAAAATAATAAATAAATAAATAAATAATAAAAAAACAATATTAATTTTTTATTGACTAATCAATTTGAAGCTTGACATGGTAGTCATGTCATTATCATTATCGAATACTAATGAGAAATATTTAGTGCAAACACTTTAGTCGTCCGGAACACGCCCCCACCAAGACACGAACTACCTTCGATTTATACATATTTAGCGATCAAATAAAATCGCAGCAACTTGATTCATTCATTATTAAATATTTTTTGACAATGCATTGAAAAACTGATTTGACTAAATTCTTATAATGTCGTGTTATAAGTAGAAAAATTTCTTTTTGTGATTATCGTCTATAGTTCCTGAGATTTGTGAATTATCGATAAAGGTTTATTTGTGATGAATTTACTGTAAAAAAAAAAATGTTTAAAATCACTCAAAGTAAACGATTTATATTAAACTAACTGAGGTCAATTTACTAAGGAAAAATCAATATTTTAGGTTCAAAATCATGTGTGATTTCAATATTTTAGATGAGGAATTTTCAATTTTGTAAATTTGTGTTGTTGTTCGAAATGTTAGAATCAATGGTGAGTTCGCATTAAGAAAAAGAATCTATTGTATTCTTGGGCAGTTATGAATAGAAAAAATAGAATTTTTTATTATTTAAAAGTTTGAATATTGAAAATTTCCTACAAAATGTGAGTATAGTTGTAAAATAGCTAATATGATCAAAAAATCGTAACATAAAAACGTTCTCAAATAGAAAATATAAAATTTGACTTTAAATTTTCAAAAAAAATCTAATTTGTATCGTTCATTAAAATAACTATTGAAAAATATCGTGAAATGTTAAATTCAAAATGTCGAAAAATTAATAAACATAATAATGTCTATTTCAATAAAATTCAAACTAAACATAGAAATCACAAATTTTCCTCATTTCTGAATTTTTATTTGTCAATAATTTAACCTATAACTTTTTATTTTCCATTCTTTCATTTCTGGCCTTTCATTTTAGGTAGTATACTAAATTACTAGGACGTACATAGTATGTTATTGTACAAACAGGTAATGCTTGTTTAAACTCTTCGTTTCGTTCAAGTAAGCTTTTACCTGCTTGTGAAATACCATTATTTTATTCGATTACAATCTCAAAGCTCGTCCAAATGTCAAACTTTGAGGTTAGAATCTAATAAAATCATACGTCACGAGTTTCGCTTCGGACCATTATCACACGAGTGGGAAACTGATTTTACGTCTGAGTAACATACGAGATATTTTACAGTGCGAGTACGGTAATAGCGTTTTCGTACTGTGAAACGGTACGATTTTAACGCTATAACTGTACTAGTACTGTAAAAATTTTTATTCACAATTTGCTAGTAATTGGATATTTGGATGAATTACTAGCGAACTGTGAATAAAATATCGTACTGTGAGTTTTGAAAATTGCCTATTTTGACGAAACGATTACAGCCCGAGGCGAAGCCGAGGGCTGCAAATTTTCGTTTCATCGAAACCGACATTTCCAAAACTCGCAGTAATATACTATTATTTACAACTGAAAAAAATTGGCGTTCAACTCAAAATATTCAATAGTACACTTTTATACGCTTTTCACAATGTCTGGGAAAACGAGCATGCTGCGACGTACATGCCTACTCTTTCAACGGAAAAAGATGTAATGACTCGTGGAAAAACTCGCGATTTCTGACGAAACGACCATTTATGTGAAAGTGGTCCTGTTAAGGTCAAAGACGATTGTGTTAGAAAGCTTTTTCTTTTGTTGTAGGAGGGCGACAGAGGATATTTGGAGGGATTGGCGTCGAGGTATGCAGACCTCTTTAGAACGCATTATGGCGATGTACTGGAGCCGCTGGAGGAACTTAGAAGGCGAGAAACAAATGCTTCGCCAAGATTACCCAACACACATCTCACCACTAGTCATTCGCAGCCCATTTATGCACCTGGAAAATATTCTGTAAGTTTGTTAAAGACTTGGTGTTTTCAGGGTTGACTTTGTTTTCGAGTGCATGGTAAAGTTAATCGTGAAAACAGTAACTATAATTTTTTTTACGAGAAACTGTATGATGAGTTACATTTTTTTATTGATTCAACACGCAACTTTATAAAATTATTAAAATCCATCGAAAATTTTATATAACTCTTCGAATTTACATTTACCTATGTTTTTCAGTAATATAGCATTGATTCTGTGTCTTTTATTACTTTTTTTATAAAAACGTTAATTACACGAAAAACGAAAATTATAATGATGATATAAAATTTCTATATAATCATTACTCACACACCTGATCGAGAAAAAAATGGGTAGAAAGCTTGGGAAAAATAATAAAGAATAAAGAATTAATGCTGAATTACTGATTATTCCCGAAAATCAATAAATATTACCAATTCCAATTTATTCCGGAGAGCTTTATTGATACATATTTACTATTTGTTTCCATTTTCAAAAATTTTTATTTGTCTTTGGTCAATACCTGATGCAGTATCATTCTCAAGTTGACACTCAATTTTTTATTCATTTCACATTCGACAAATTAATGGGATTGATCCTGTTTCATTTTTATTTCTTTACCGTGATGTTCGAAAATGAAGGAAATAGCAAGTGACCTGAATTTTTTTTTCTTAATTTTTTACTTTAGAGGGTAAGAAACTAGCTTTTATATTCCTCGATAAAAAGCAATGCAGAAAAAAAGACCGGGCAATTTTTCGTTGTGCTGATTCTCAAGGATCACGACGACAAAATAAAGGCCTGAATGAATCTCAGTTTTCAGGGGCACCTCTGAAAACGACGAAAAGTGGTCTTTTCTCACTGTATTTAAGCAAACAACTCTAACAGCATGTTCCAGGTCAAGAACTTACGAATAAAATAAAACTTGTCACGGTGAACTTTAAACTAATTCGAAATTTGACGATACGGTTGCATACATTTGTTCCTAAACTGTTAATGAGAAGTGAAGAATCAAGGTGAATATTCTTTTGAAGTTTTTAAGTTGCTGGCAATCAACTGTAAAAATCTTAATTTACTTTCAAGTTTTTCTGGCTAAAAGTTTTGCGGGAACTTCGTTTTTTAAATTTTACGAAATATTTTACTTGCAACAGAAATTTCGTGGTTATTTGTATGAAAAGTTTTTAGATTACGAAAAATTGAAAGAAAGCAAATTGAAAATTGAAAAATTATAATCCTAAAATTTCTCGGTAACTTTTGTTTTCTTATCACTTACATTTTCCTGGTATCCTTTGAAATAAATTTATTTGAAGGTTAGTATCACAAACCGAAAGTTGTAATTATCATACATTTTCGTATGATTTTTCCTATTTCGTAGATTTTTTAGTCTCTTGTATATTTGCAAATTTTTTTTCAACTATAAAAATTGTGGAAAAACTGCCATTTTTCACAATTCTAGAAAACCGAAGATTCTTTTTTCGACCGCAACACTATCAAGAATCTACTTAAATTTTCAAATCGTGATTTTTATTCTAAGTTCCTGAAAGTCCTAATTCATTTTACCTGACTCTCAGATATTTGAAATTTTTCAAAATTTCTTGCATTTTCGACAGTTCTCTGAAATATTTGTAAATATATTTGCATGTTCAAGTTTCTACAAATTTTTTACGGATTTCTGTATTTTTACAAATTGCTGCATTTTTAAAAGTTTTTTTAACATTGCAAGAAATTTCTCAAAATTTTGAATACATTGAATAAATCTGATCGAAGTATTTGCATGTAATATTTGGAAATTCCTCGCCAACAAACTTGCGCTGAGTAAATATTTTTATACTCAAAAAAAGATTTTCAATTTTGTGTTTTTAAATTTCAGAAGGACAAATAAAACTTTTTTTGAATTACCCAAAAATATTTCTAAAGACTTGAAACATAACAATGCATAAAAGAATGCGTTTGTCACAACAAACTATTTAAAAAGAATTCGAAAAATTTCCTCGATGTAAAAAAATTGTTCAGTTACAACTTTTTTTTCATTTTAAGTCTTATTTAAGAAAACAGAAATAAATTTTTGAATCTCAAAACACTGATGATTAAGGACATCAAATCGATATTATATATTATATGTTTTTACATCACGTATACTCAATAATGTACATCATACACGGAAAACATTTTTTGGCAAAAATTACCAAAAAATTCAGGAATCGCTGTCGCTGGACAATGGTGAAATTTTGTCACTTTTTCTGGTAAAAATTACTATACTTTTTGGGAAAAAATCACAAAATTTCACCGTTGTCCAGCGAATCCTAAATCTTTGGTAATTTTTGCCATAAAATTTTTCGGTGTATACATAAACCAATGAAATATGAACAATAATAAATAAAATGTAATAATAAACATGAATCACATACGCTATAAATTATTTGAACTTTACAACAGCCTCTATCAATAAAATTTTTTTCAAAAAATAACGAGATTTTCGATCCTCCAAACATTAAAATGCTCAATAAATCTCTTTGTTCGTAAACTTCAGAAGATGACTTTACAAGTCGTTTCCATTATCTCATAAGGATTTATCAGCTAACACAGTAGGAACACAAAACCTCATAAATCCGTACTTTCACTAAATTGGCAAACTTACATCAATTCTATCTCACAATATTCTAAGGTTTCCTCGTGCAATCGACACTTGCTAATAAGTTATCAAACATTTATACAGCCCTCGAGTTGCTTGAGTGACAAGGAAGAAGACGAAATTTATGGCTTTGGATACGGTGCTTTTGGACGTCAAATGATGCAACAAAGGCAACAAAAGCTTGCACTATCTACGCAAAATGCCACTATTGGAGGGCCTCAACCCACGTATCAAAGGTAAATCTTTTAAATATACAAAATGTCTAATCCAACTTATAATTGCTTATCGTGAAATCCATAAAGCTATATACAGGGTGAAATTTATTCACCGCAAATACCGAGGACCATAGCTTCCTTATGAAATTCTAAGACGATTTTTCCTTTACCACTTTTTACAAAACTATGAAATTCTAAGACGATTTTTCCTTTACCACTTTTTACAAAACTCAAAATTCAAAAAGTTATTTAAGTTTGAAATTTGACCAATAAATGCACTTTTTCAAGGAGTAGGGATAAAAACCACAAACCAAACTTTACCCAAATTTTTTCCATATTTTTCTGAGTAAAAAAGTCCTTTGCCACTTTTCACAAAACTCAAAATCAAAAAAGATATTCGAGTTAGAAGTTTCAACCAATCAGATTTCTCTGATTTCAAACTACAATATCTTTTTTGATTTCGAGTTTTGCGAAAAGTGGCAAAGGACTTTTTTACTCGGAAAAATATGAAAAAAATTTTGGTAAAGTTT
>JAPYZL010058733.1:0-17888 GCA_030522825.1 Platygaster orseoliae | reverse complement strand
TTGACAGTTAATAAATATTTATTTGGATATGAGCAAATAAATATTGTTTTGTCTCAAAAAAATACACGTTCCATGAAATAAAATGTGTTAACTGTTAATGAATCAGAATTTGAACGGACTGTTCCAAGATATGAATTATTAACAGTTAACAAATTTTACTTCATGAAACGTGTGTTTTTTTGAGACAAAACAATATTTATTTGCTCATATCCAAATAAATATTTATTAACTGTCAATAAATCGTTTTCTCAGTGTCGTTTACTATACAGTATTTATACACTATAAGTACCTATATTTGCAAGACTATGGATTTTTTGGAAATCTGAATTAGTAAGAATTACAATATGATATTGCTAAAAGTAGAAATTTATAGCAAAAAATGAAATATGTAAAGGAATTTCTGCAAGATATATTTATT
The DNA here is from genome assembly GCA_030522825.1 of Platygaster orseoliae. Lineage (NCBI taxonomy): Eukaryota > Metazoa > Arthropoda > Insecta > Hymenoptera > Platygastridae > Platygaster > Platygaster orseoliae. The sequence goes on along the minus strand of JAPYZL010058733.1, from coordinate 17,470 downwards.
GCTACAATATCATTTGATAATATTTACAGTATGGCGTTGAAAAACTACTATATTATTTAGCAAAAAGTACAATAAATCTGAGTGATCTCCATTTACTATATGTACAGCTTTGTTACTATTACAATATTTTTTCTTAGTGCGGGTTTACTTTTACAAGCTGAGATGAGGGATTTTCGCCGTCCTCAAAAAAGACCGTATCGCCACGATCCGATGATCGGGGAAATGGAAGACGCGGATTTTTCGCGGCTTGCGGAAAACGTACGTCGTGCGACGTATTTTTCTTCGCGTCAAAATGACGTCGTTGTCCTCGATCTTCCGTCTCATTACGCGATCGGGCTTTTTCCACACGCCATTGGCGGAATCCGTTGGGGCCATTTGCGCCTGATTGAAATCGTTTCTTTTTCGTGATCGTTTAGGCGAAAACAAGGGATTGCTTTTATATTGTCGGGTCCTGCGAGTTCAGAATAATCAGAGCACAAATAAAGAATGCAAACAAAAATATTTATGGTAAGATATGTATTTTTCTTCATACAAGGCTTTTTTTTAAAGTTTTTCCTGTATGAATTTACATTTGCTGTGAAGTTTTAGTATATTATTGCTCTTGATTTGAAGAAATCAAAAAGACCAGAAAGTTGAATTTTTTAAGACCTTTCTAATGATGTGAAAAATGTTTTGAACTATAAATTTATATTTATTTATAATTTAAAATTTATACTATACATTTTTTTCATAAATTAATATGTAATTGATTTTTTCTCACTGTTTAAAATCCACCTTGAGATTTGACCGTGAATCTTTCGTTATAAGTCACTTGAATCATATCATTTTACTGGTACGTTTTCCATGTCTAAAAGTTAATTTCATTTCCGAAAATCTAGATATTTCGAGACTTCAAAGTTGTACAGCGTACTCGAATAATTCAACGAAAATCCCTTGATCTCGTGATATTTTGACGCTCTATTGAGTATAAACCCCTCGAATCTGTGAGCTTGACATCTTGATAATTGTGAACGTAACCTGGAAAATTATCATTTAGTTAGACGTCTGATTCTCATTAAACAGAGTTTCCTTTATGCAAGTATCCTTTTGAGTCCTTAAACTCATTATCCTGATAGTCCTTTTTGTTTTCTGAATATTCAAAAAATTATTCTATAAAAGTAATAACAATTATTCGTTATTATTTTAAACACACTCGTTGTATGACAAACATTTTTCAAAGAAGTGTTTATTTTACAAGGATCACTTTTCAGGAGTTAAAAATTTTTCCCATTTCATAATGTCATTGCAAATACTCGATTTCTCGTCGTGAGCTGAGAAAAAAAAAGAAAACCACTCAACGCTCATGCGATCTCGTAGCGAATTCAAATCGCCCCTCGAAAAACGCTTGCCACTCGAAAATTCTGCGGATAAACTTCTTGATTGGAAAATGTATTGAATAACGTGGCTGTTATTCCTTGCCTCGAGCGATTTTTTCCCTCAAATTCGTTTTATTTCAAAGAAAGTTCTTACCTCGGCGAATTTTAATCAGCTTTCGCCGCGTTATTATATTCTACGATCGACGGGGATTTTCGGTCCAGGCGGTTTCGCCCCGAGGCGACTTCCTCGTGTCGCCGTTAATGAAAGAGCTTTTTTTTTAATCAAACGCGGGACGCGATAATTAATTAGATCCGCCGTCGAAATCGGCCCCGGCAATCTTGTAATTTCGGAATATCCGACGAGCGAAGCGATGACACGTGAGATTTCATTAATCGAATTCCGAGTTTGGATTTAATGAATCGAATTTTTTCGTTCAACGGAGTTTAACGCTTCGAGAAGTGTTCTTCATCGTTGCCGAATTTTTCAAAGCAGTCGCTCCTTCGGTGGAACAAAGCGAGGAACGCGAGCGCTTTGCCGGGGGATTAAAGTTATCGGCAGTGGTAGATTTTGCGGGCCGATATAAATACGACGCTATTTGTCCCGGTCAAAGGAACATGAAAAAACTTGTACGAGGTTTTATATGGGAGGAGATATTTTACTGAAAAAGTTCTGTGGTACTGGATTATTATTATGATAATGGTGGATCGATAAGTTCATCTGTTATAAGGGAGAAAAGACTGACTATGGTTTTTTTTTTCGAAAGCAGTTCTAAGATTTTACAAATCATAGAGTTTTCGTCGAGGAAACGGGTGAAGTTATGAATTTGTTTTTGCGGGGATTCAGGTAATTTATGAATTTGAGTATGAAGACAATGTTATTCAGAAGGAACGGCTTTTGGACTTCAACGAGATTAGATATATGAAAATTGATATAACTGGGAGTTGATTCCCGTCCATTTTCCCGAATGCAGTTTCCCGATAGTCAATTTTCCCGTCAACCTTTTTCCCGACAAACACTTTTCCCGACAGCACTTTTCCCGACAAACACTTTTCCCGACAGCGCTTTTCCCGACAGCACTTCTCCCGATAGACTATGTTCACGACAAAAATCCTATGATTGAATTAAGTTATGATTTTTCCGACAGACTGTTTCTAAAAATATAAAAAGTTTTCTTTTTTTCACCAAAGAAGACATGATTTTACACAATAAATTTTATTAGCCTAAAAATTCGTAAAAAAAATAATCGTATAAAAAGTGCAATGAAAAGTGTATCCAAAAAAAGAAAATATATAAAAAACGGTCACAAAAAGTGACTCTTAAAAAAATGAAATCAAAAAATCAAACTGTCAAGTTTCAAAATGAAATTGGCCAGGAATAATAAATAATTGTTGCTTAGGAACTTTTAAAAAGTAACATAAATTTCAAAAACAAAAAGAAATCGATTCAGAATATTCGAATAATATTAGAAACATATTTTTTTTACTCTTTTATTATTATTTCTCAAAAAACAAAATATGAATGATTCATATATTTTTGATTATGGCACACTTTTTCTGAAAAATATGTTCTAACGTCTTTTTTCAAACGGTCCTTATTTAAAAATTTTGCTGTAGTAAAAAAATTTTAAATTAGAAAAAAAGTTCATAAGGAAAAAAAAGTTAAAACTTTTGGAAACTTTTTAAAAAAACTGACCCAGTACCGGTATATTCATATGAAAGAACAGAAAAGCAATACGAAATTGATATATTTTTGATTATGGCACACTTATTCTGGAAAATATTTTCTAACGCTTTTTTTTCTAACGGTCATTAGTTCAAAAATCTTGTTGCAGTGAATAAATTGAAAAATTAGAAAAAAAGTTCATTAAGAAAAAAAATTATAACTTTTGAAAATTTTTTGGAAAAACTGACCCAGTACCGGTATATTCATGTAAAAGAATAGAAAAGAAGTGTCGGGAAAAATGTTGTCGGGTAAATTGTTTGTCGGGGAAAGTGTGTCGGGAAAATTGTTGCCGGGAAAAGTGTTTGTCGAGAAAAAGGTCGTCGGTAAAATTGTCTGTCGGGAAATTGCTTTCAGTTAAGTGACCGGGTACCCTGGGAGTTCTTTTCCCTGATTTCCGGTTGGACTGTGACAATTTTCAAAAAAGTATTTCAATTTGTTATTGAACAGTCGATTTCTTCAGTATGTAGTATAGAACATGGAACAGCTTTAAAATCTTCTCGGAGATGAAGTTTCGAATCAAGAAAGACGTGTCAGAGATTATAGCAAGAATTACGTCTGGATTAGCAGCGATTCCTTTGAGCAATGTTCGCACCTGTTGAGCTCATCAACAGCTTCGTCGGCATCACATACTGGATTAAGTGCTTAATATCACTCGAGCTATAACTCCTAAGAAAGTATGTAACATATATCGATCGCTGAGAAACTGATTGAAGTTCCTGCACTTGGTTATAAATAAAGACACTAGATGAACTTGTGAAAATAAAAACTTAACGAGGTGAGTGTATGATACGAAAATTTCGTTGAAGTTTTTTACATGATTTATTTTTCATTTTAAGATTTGGACATAATTAATGAATTTACATCATTACTCATAGTAAATGAATTATATGATATGAAGGGATCATTGATAAATTGAGTTACCCACTTAACACATTTTTTTACTGAAGTATTTTTGTCAAAAAAAAAAAAAAACTCTGAAATGGTCACAGATTTACAAAATTTGTTTAAATATGAAAACGCAATGCATGTATTGATTCTTTTGAATTTCCTTGAAATTTCAAAACCCGAAATTTTATTCTCTTCGCTTTTGAGGGATGATAATTACTTGCTGGAATTTCATTAAAATTTGTGGAAAATGTAATGCGGAAATTTCGGTTCGAAAATTAATTATGCCAAAAAAGGAATATTACTTTTTGTAACCCTTTTAAAGTATTGCAACATTTTCGATAATTTTCCTTTTATTTTTTCTAATTATTGTGATGATTTCACACAAATCATTTTAAAAACAGCAACTATATTAGAAATAATGACAAAATGATCAAAATTATTTTTAAATATAAAAATCACACAATCGTTTCTGAGAAACATTCAAACCCACTTTAACGATTTTACTGAGACACGTGAAACTATGAAGTTCAGAACTTAAAAAATAAAATAAATCTTTGTAGAATTCTAAACATCTAGATTACCGTGTTGTAGTTCTTCAAAAAAAGAAAAAAGGAAAATAAACTCGAAACTTGAAGAATCTAAAAAATCACTTGCTATCGAAGAATAACTGAATAAAGAATTTTTTCTATTTGATTTATTTTTCAGACTTCAGAATTTAATAATCAGTCTAATTGTAAGACTTATTCTAATTCGTTGACAACAGAACACGAAATCAATCTTTTTTTTTTCTCTTTCTTTATGTAAAATATTTATTAAATTAAATCTCGCATTACAGGATAAATGTAAAATTGAAGCGTTTTTAATGCTAAGTTTTTTTATTGAAGAAATTTGTGATTATGATAACTCGATGTTCCTTCGAAGTTTTTTGGGATGACAAAAGTAAGATTTTTTTTAATATTCTACCCTTCTGGAATCGTAATATTTTTTGGTCGTCGAGTGAAAATTTATATGTTACCAGACATATGATATTTTTTTTTTTACGGTATTTTACACTATTTTTTCAAAATGATTTTCTTCTAAAAACTTGCATCTGCAATAGAAATACATTTATTCGCTAATTTGAAAATTATGGATTTTATACTAAGTTCGCATTTTAATCTGTATGAATAGCTTACAGACGTGATGTGATTTTATTTTCAAATTGTGAAATATTTTATATTTTTTTTCATATCTATGCGTTTATTAAATATTTTGAAATAATTTTTTTGGTCATACAGTCATCTTCGATTTTTAATTTACGTAAAACGAACTTTCGTATCGTGAGAGAATAAATCATCATATTTGCTAACCACTATTTTCATTCGAAAGAAAAACATTTTTTCGTTTAAAAAAATGTTACTTCGAGCATAAAATACAGCAGGCTGCAGAAAACTTACATAATATTCTTCTCAATAATCTCTAAGAACGCTATTCGAAAAAAAAAAACAATTTAAACTGCAAGTGTTGGGAAGCCAAGTCAACTTACACCCAGAGAGAAAACAGCCCTAATATTTCACAATCGAATTTCTGTCATTACAAAAAGCAACCTGAAACTTCAACACTTCCCGGCTGTCACACTCTGAAAATCCTTTTTTCTTCTCGCCCTAGAAACAAGTTCGCCTTGATTTGCTTCAACGAAGCAAGCAATTACTCTCCGTGATTTGCAATTTTCCAACGATTTCTCGAAACAATTAACTTTGTAAATAAAATAAAAGCGAACTCACTGAAATGCAACTCGCGCCATGAAATTTCCCTGGTTGCCGAAACGCTCGTTCAATGATTGCCATTTATATTTGTTCTCGTGACGCGAAGTTGATTGGAAAAATTCCTTGACTCTCGAATTCAATAACATTAAGGGCGCTCGTGACGAACAAAGCTTTAGTATGGAGCATCGAGATCATTTAAGGATTGAGAAAATGAACGAGCTTGGATTATTTCGACAATTACTGCGGCGTTCGAATCGTCATTATCGTACAACTAGGCTCGCTTTGTGGAGCTTGATATTCAAGCCCTTTAAGTGGATCGTGACGATAAATCAAATTACGGGAATTATTCAAAACCCTGCTTGGAGTTGATTTCGTTACGAGGCCTCAAAGGAATTCGATTGTTTTGCGGTGTAACGCGGCATCTCACGGAGTCGCGACGTCCTTTGAATTCTAGATTGCGGAAAAACTTTATGAAAAGAAACAGTCGCTCTGAAGTCATGGAGCGGAATTTTTTTTGCAATATTGGTTGAGATTGGGAAAAGAGGATTTGTCTTTAAAACGTAAGGGAAAACGATCTGTGAAGTAGAGGAGCTTACTAGAAATGTTTTCGATCTGATCTGATTTGAAAAATTCAATTTTACCCATTGAAAATGCACTTTATAAAATGATCTAGTTTACAAATTATTTTATTTAAATTGTCGAAAAGGTCACTCATAAAAAATTAAACCTATGGTTGTATAAATAAAGTAAATAAAATACGTCTTATAACGCAGTACATTGTGACATGATTAATCTTGTTTAGTTCCAAAATTTTGTCCTCAAAATATCCTCAGTCTTCTTTTATCCTCGAAATGTCCTCAAAGTACCTAAAACGGAAATGAGCAGGATATTGAGGACTTTTTGAGAACATTTAGCTGCATAAAAACTTCAAAAAGTCCTCAAAAAGTTCTCAATATCCTGCTCATTTCCGTTTTAGGTACTTTGAGGACATTTTGAGGATAAAAATGAAGACTTTTAGGATATTTTGAGGATAAATTTTTTCGACTCGGGTCTCGTTATTTTGATGAAAGTAAAATTTATGCTGAGAGATTGACAAAATTACTGCTTTATCATTCCCATTCTGAATTTTCGAGAAATTGGCTAATAAATTTGATTAATTTATGATGTGATAGCTAGAACTCGTACAAAAAACTCATTTTAACAAACATAGAAACTTTTGATTGCAGTTAATTAAATCTACTGTTGAACGAAAGAAAATTGTGCTTTTTTTCTAATTTCGAATGGAATAAAATTTTTCAAAACTTATAAGTGCTTGAAATAATAACCTACATATTTTTTCTAATTTTTTTTTCCATTTGAACTGTTTTATTCACCTTCCGCAGCAGAGAATTTCAGATTCGGAGAACAATGTTCATTATTCTGTAGAAATTTTAATTAATGACATGAGAACTCTTTTTATAAAAAAATATTAACTGTGTGTTAACGTTCCAGAACAAACGCGTTTTTATGAAATCGGTATAAATTTCATGCTATGTGCTTTATCAAATAATGTTTGAAATCCGTTTCAAAGTTAACGTAGCTTGCAGAAATATAGGGAAAATGCTCGAAACGAGGAGTATTCTCGAGAGTTTGTTAATATATAAATATGCATAAATTGATGAAATGCATTTTTCAAATAATGAAAAATTATGAAAAATTTTCCCAACAGTCACAATTAAATATAGAATTTATATAAACTTGCAATTTTTATAGATTACGATATTGAATTTTTGACATTTCTTGATTCTTAGTATTCTATTTGTCTTATGTATGCGTTATGCGTTGTGTTTAAATTTGAAGAAATTTTTAACTCACTTGACATTCTGATGCACGAACGAAAATATAAAGTTGGAGAAAAGTACATGTAATATACTTAGAAATTTCGTACTTTACAAAAAAGAACGTAACATGTACCTACATTTGATCTTTAATCGTCCAGATGATTCAGGTTGAGTCTTTATTGTAGAAATAAAAATTTTATGGTATCTCTTTTAAAATTATTAGTCATACTTGTATTTTTTTTCTACTAGCTAAAATGATAGTCATTTCGTATTAGGAAGTTTTCGAAATATCGGCAAGATATTTGATTTTTCGAAGTTTCTGCATGTTAATTTTTCTATATATTCTTATAATATAGGCCGAAAATTCTCCGATTGGTATAGTTTGCTATTCTTTAGTTTTCAGAGTTTCATCCTAGCAAACAACATTCTAAACTTCATTTGTTTTTTATTTTTAAATCGTTATTTTTATAATAATCAAAAAGTTATCAACTTTAATATTTGAAAACTGCACGATTTTTTTAGGGGGAGGGGGTTGAATAAAAAAATTTTCAGCTTTAATCTCTGTTAGTAAAAATTCGTTGTTTCATGACTATAATGACGAGAGTCAAAGCATCATTTTTGCAATACCATTATGCTCAATTTTCTTGAAATTTATTATTTTCAATATACATGTTCTAATCGTAAAAGTTGTAGTTAAAGATCATGAGTTAGAATATACTTTTCATGAAAAAAAATCAAAAGTGCAGTAGTTTTTAAAATTTTTTAACTATCGTGAGAAGACAGAAAATTTCTCTACTCAAAAGTTTTCATATGACTTGAATAGATTTTATTAGATACATTTTGGATGGAACTTATTCTCAGTTTAGACATGAATACAGAGAATCAAGTTCAAAAATGAATTTTCTCTAGATCAATAATAATGAACGAATTTTTTCCCATGTCAAATTATTAAATGCTAATTATTCAACCACGACATTAAAGATTTTCTCGAATATTTCTCATAATTTCACAAAAAAAAAAAAAAATAGGCTCAGAGGTGAAAATTCTGCAAGTCATCCACTTTATTGTGATATTTATAAAAAGAATTCTATCAAAGTAAAACATATAACGAAAAAATTTTTTTTCAATGATTATTACACGATAATCACATACCCTGTAACAATCACAACTGATAATAATTTATTGTGCAACTAGTTGGAGAAGGAGAACATAATACTTTATTCAACGACCGCAAGGAATATGTGATTGAGGGGCCCGCTGAGAGGAGGACAAATAATAGGTTACCTGACTGATGGACGCAACAATGGTCCTGGTATTTTTTTTTTTTTTCACTTTCTGCAAATGCGGTTTTCCCCGAACCTCGAGTGGCATTAGCAGAGCATATAGGTAGATATTCACCCTCACTTTCATCAAAACCCATGAGGCGTTGTTTTTTGTTGTTTTCACTTTTTGACTTGTTTACGGTTGTTGACGTCCAGTACTTTACGTCGCGTTTACTTTGAGGTTTTGGCGCGCAATCGCGCGGATTCGATCAACATCAATTATAGCTCCGCCATCACAATCGGAAAATCTAATATGGTCGCCGCGGGAAATATGAAATTTACATTTGTTACATACGTGGATTTCAAATTCTCTGTGGCGACCATATTGGATTTATTGAATGTGACGAAGGAAGATTCAGCTATACCCGCTATACCCACATCGATACGCAGGGCCGCCATGTTGTATCCACACAGCTGATCACAGCGTGGGAGAAGTACATATTTCTCCCACGGTTTAGCGTGAGAAAAGAACTTTCACGTCAACAGTAAGGTAATTCATCATTTCTCTAACTCTCAGCAGGGGTCCGAAATTACATATTCCTTGCGGGAGTGGAATAAAAGTCCATTGAAGAACTGGAAAAAATCCCGTTCAAGTAGTTCCAGTAACAAAACAATATGTCAATAAATTTCCATCACATGTCCTTTCATGTTCTGACCGAAGTCAAAAAACCACAGTCCATAAAACTCATAATAGACCGGGGAAAATCATGGCATTCAAAAACACAACGAGTATATATAGCCTGTAACACTGTGGAATTATCGGCACCGCGATGCAGCCGAGCTGGTTGCTGATCCCCGCAACATCGGCAGCGGACTATTCATTATCGCTATGTAAACTACGCAAAGCACTTTGCCACGAGTTCATTGCTATCGGCCGTACAAGCTTGCGGAATGCAACACGCTAAAATGGAGTGATCCCCGCAAAGTCCAGAAATGGTCTGGCTCGTGAATCCTATTTATGACGGCCACAATGCAACCTATATTCGTGCCATTCCATCGGCTCCGCAAGAAAGCTTCATTTCGCTTCACAGCAAGCACAGTTTGCGCTTCCGGCTTTCGAATCAATACGCTCGTGGAATTACAACCAATTTTCCCTAAGACCTTCCCCTTCCCTTTTCAAATGAACGATTTGTGCGCGGACGTATAAATCATTTTCAAGGACACGTGTTTGTGCGCCCATTTTTCAATGCTCGTTTGATACACACGTTTCCATTTTCCTGTTAAATATGCATGGGCTTCGAGCGGGATTTTGTTTGCTGTTAAATGTTATCTAACAGTCTGGAAAAAAGGTTACCGGATTTTGAAAGCTCTTTTATCGCGAATTTCCCCTCCCTCGAGGAAGTTTTTAAAATGATCGAATTACGATTTATTTATTTGAAAATGTTCATTGTTGAATATTGCTTCGAAATTGGATAATTTGGCTATGTTTTTGTGACTTTCAAATTTATTTAAAAATATCAGTGTTTTAGATTCGGAATACATAATAAAGGTCCCAAAATATTTGGTATTTGTATTTTCCAAGTTTTATATAAAAAGAGACAAAGTAGAATATTATACAGTAGAATATCTAAATTTGGCATGTGAAAAATGATAAATTTCGAAAATTTATAGACTATGAATTTCACCAGAGTAAAAACAATTCAGAAAGAGATTTACGAAGGAAAACTCTTGAGTTTTAAAATGTTAAAGTTTTGAAGTGATATTCTTTAATTTGAACATCTGTATGAAACTGTATGAAAATTTTACTGTAATTTCGAAAATATGAAATTAATATTTTGAAACTATTTACCTTGAAATACGTCGAACTCGAAATAAGTAGTGTTAAAAAAATTGCGATATTAGAAATTTCTTCTACGTTTTTAAAGTTTCAGATTTACTTAGTTTCTAAATGTAGAGATTTTTAAATCGTAGAACCGAATGTCAAATGTTACAGGCTTTATTTTTATGAATCTAAAGATATCAGAATAATCGTTTTATTTTTAATAAAACTCAAAAAGAAAAAGAAAAATAAAAGTTCCCAACTCAAGAACTACATTTTAGATTCTGTTATTAAAAAAAATTCAACTACGAATTGACGTCACAATATTGTTAAACACAAGATACAGATTTGACGATTACAAAATTTTCGAAATTGAAATTTGTAAATAGGAAAAAATAAAATCTATATTGACGAATTTTATTACCCTTTTTGGGGGGCACATAAATATTTGAGAAACTTTTTATGTTTTCGTTTACAATTCAACTGATTGAGAAATCGAAATCGATTCCTATAGGTATAATACAAAATTCTCATGCAAATTTTGTAAATTTTTCTTCCTAAAAATTGTATAAGTTTAAAGTTTTAGTGAAACAGTCATGGTTTATAGTTTCAACGACGGTAAATCTTAATTTCGTAGATGAAAATTTGACATTTTTTCGTAACTGCTTTTCATCTTATATACTTTGTAAATATTTTTAAATTTAAACCATTTCTTGTAAATATCTCAAAATGAAGTTTTTATGAAAATTTTGACGATGAATAATTATACATTTCATTCTATAAGTACATAATTTTTCTTATTCGTAACTCAGAAAACTACGAAACAAACAATCTTTTCTAATATCTATCTAACCATTTTTTTCCAAAAATCTGTCTCAAACCTTATGTAAACTAAGTATTCAAAGAATGTCCTCACAAAACAACACTATAAATTTTTTTTCAATTGTTAGAATCATTGTTTAGTCGAAATTTAGTCGGATTATATCATATAATATAATATAATATAATATAATATAATATAATATTATATTATATTATATTTTATATTATTTTATTTTATTATATTATATTATATTTTATTATATTACATTATATTATATTATATTATATTGTTATATTTAGTTGGATTAAATTTTAGAAATAAAAAATTGCTTAGTATTTAATTTTTATTTCCAAATATAAATCAAAAACCTCATTCAAAATTTTTGAATAGAAGTTTATTTGAACAATGGAATAATCGTACTACACATTTTTTTTTACTAAAAATCATGCTTTTGTAGGGAAAACGATTTTTCTAACTGCTTTAAAAAACAATTTTGAAATTTTTTCGCTTTATTCACACACTGGTTACATCTACTTCCATCTTGGTATACTAAATTTTTCCATAGTTCCTCACTTTCGCCATTTCCTCTTGAATCGAATTCGCAAGAAAAAGTAATCCCTGTAGTTTGCGAACCCATTTAACGCAAAAAAGTACGCTTCCAAAAAAAAACTCGTTCACTCTCGATATTATTCGTGATTTCCAACCATCCCTCGAGTATTTCGTTCAGGACGAGCAAATATGTATAATTTCCCACGTTAACGTTATATTAATGAGGTAAATTTTTTTTGTAATACAAAATCTCCGAAAACACGATCTCCATTTTTCACCATCTGCCGAAGGGAATTCGCGTTTACTCCCATTCTTCCACGATATTTATGCCTCAAGTTTCGCGTTGTGGAAGTTTGCCGCTCGCGAAGTTCACTAAAGATGGCTGCTGGCGGCTTAGAATTTTACGCTGCCATAAATTCGTGTATCGCCATGACACGGAAACAAACAATGCCTTGAATTTCTGCTGGAAAATTCGAGGAAGCGGTTATAGCGTCGCTACACAGATACTATCGATAAATTTTTTGTGGGTAGAAGGAATGAAAAATACGCAAAGCACGCTTGAGAGTTCAGGTAAATGTTTATCGATGAAACATTTTTAGCAAATTAACTATTTCTCCGACAAAATTAGAAATTTGATCATTTTAAGGAAATTTCGTGTAATTTTCATAGTGAATGAAATCCTTTAGATTATTATATTATTATGATATTTTTTTGCATGCAATGATATGTTTGGCGATTTGTAGATTTTGAACGTAGATCATTTTTCGAGGAGAGCGGAACTTGGCGCGAATCAAGTTTTCAGTCTGACCGAAATCGGTTTTCACTACTCGTCGGGTCTACATTATTACGCGCGATGCGTAACTCGCGACGCGCCAAAGCCGGCTTTTCAATCGTAATTATACTGTCCGTTCGAGCGCGATTTAAGCATTTCGATAATTCGTTGGCTGCCAATGCGCCTCATAGACATGCATCAGCGCGGAAATTGCACGTCAAAAGCAAAGTCAATCAAGTTTCTAACCTAGGCAAGCTAAGTTTCAAACACTATCTCATCAGAATTTTCCGGTCTAGATGTGTCTTTGCTTAATGGAAAATTCTGAAGCTTTTTTTGCTCTTACAAAAAACGACTTTTGAAGTTGCGATGAATTTGGAATTTCTCATAAAATATTGAAATGTCATAATGGCGTTTGAAGATATAATCATTGCGTTCATTTATTATCGAGTATTTTTCTTTCGAATAAAATTTCAAATATATTATGATAAAAAAAAGTTATTATTTACGATATAATTATTGTAGAAACTTATTGAACATTAAAATGTTTTTAAAAAAGTGAACTTTTTGTTATGGTAGCGTAGTAACTATTTTGTTTGATTCCCAATTTAAAAATTTGAAGTAAATGAATTCGAAGATTTTTCAATAATTTTGATCTTCAGTTTTATTTGATGTTTTTTAAATCACCAAGTTTGTACACTTTCCAATATTCCAATTTATTTAAGACAACTTTTTTGTTTATTTCTAGAGGGCACGAAATGGAGATACTCTTTTTTATGGATATTTTCTTATGATACTAGTGAGAATTCAAATGACATACATTTCTTCTCAAATGTTCACTTTTGTAAAATTATAACTTGTAAATAAATCTTTTGATTTCTATAATTGAAAAATGTGTATGAATTAAAATTAAAAAATGTCAATTTGAACTAAATGGACTTTAGTAAATTGGGATCGAACGTTTATGAGCTCTCAAAACACTATTGACGTATTCAAAAATTTCAATTGCTTCGATCTTATGACTTGGAAAAAAAAAAATTTATAGAATTGCAACAGCTGGAATTAAAATTTCAATGTACGTAAATCCTGTAATTGAGTTTAAGTCTGTAAATACTGTCGTTACGAAATTTTGATACCTAAGATTTTTAGATTCTTCAAGCATGATTTTTTTGAGTTGACGTGTTCGAAGACTCAAACTTTTTGAACTCTTTTTTTTGTGAACTTTTTGATTATTATGTTCATAACGTTTACAATGTTGAGAAATCACACAAAAATTTGTTCTTCTGAGATTTATAAAAAATAATGTAAAACCTTGAAAGAACAAATTCAACGGAGCCCTAGCAAAGAATTTTCTAAACATGTTTATAAACTAGTAATTTTGATTTTTATGGCAAAATTCTTTTAACATTTTTATTTTTTATAAGGTCCACCTTAAAAAATTCTAATGAGAAAAAAACTTTTTCTAAAAACCATAGTGGCACCTTTTTAAAGAAATTTCAAATTTTTTATAAGAAAATATTCAAACCTCGTACATTTCTTATGAACTGAAAATTTTATGAAAAAACTTGTTTATAAACATTTCTACACCAAACAAAATGTTCTAAGAAAATTTTTTATTACAAGAATTTTGAAAGTTCGACCTTTTTTTAAAACGAGGAATTTTATCGTTGATGATTAAATGTTTTTTTTTTAGTCGACGATTTTTAAGGGCTTCGCTGAATTTGTTATTTTAAGGTTTTAAACCATTAGTGTGTGATTTTTCAACGTTACAAATTTTGTCAACATGGATTATTGAAAAAAATTGTTTAGCTTGGGATCCACAAACTTTGTATACTCGTATTCGTAAATTACTGTTGCTGATAGAAAACTTTTGAAATGCTTATGTAATTTTATTATAACTTTCATTCATTTCGTTTTGAAGATACAAAGAGTGTTAATTTCATTTTCCTTAATAAAGGAAATCAATTTATTCTAGTTTTTCTTTCATACAACTATAATAAAATTAATATTCAGTTTTGACAGGGACACAGAGAATAAAGTTCAAAAATGAATTTACTCTGGACTTTTTGTATGAAAAATTTTGTACGGAAATTTCGCAAATTATTCACTTTATTCTGATATTTATGAAAAAAGTTATATCAAAGTAAGATCTGAAGATATCTTTTTATCTTCCTTTTCATACGAACTTTCTAAAAAGTTTATAATGCACACTTCATACACCCGAAGTATTCGTAAACTGTTATTCATAACCCTGACTCGATACCAAAATGATCCGAAAATTCCATAAAATTTCACTGTTAAACCATTTTCCGGATTACGAAGGTCGTTGGAACTGGCATGAAATATGCGGGGCGAACGGGGCTCCGTTAGCGTTCCATTCATCCGCGAAAACTCGGACAATCTCGCGCAACAGCGGCCCATTTCCGGTTTTTGGGGCTCGCCGTGGATGGTCTGCAATCCACGCACGTTTCTAATATCCTGGGACGCGCGCTCGAAAATTCTCTCTCGCGAAATTGAATTTTCCATTACCCTCATCGCGACCATTCCCTGACGATTGACTGCTTATCAAGCCCATGAAATCGCGGTATCAGAAGGTATGCCGCGTTTTTATCATTTGCGGCCGATTATCGAGTAAACCTTTATTCCTTCGCCAAGTATCTGGAAAATTTTTACGTTCGTTTTACTATCTGATAGATAAATTTTTACGACAGCGAGAGTTGTATTTTTTCATGGTTATTCCTAATAGTGATATTATTGATATGACGTCAGAAATAAAGTAATGAAAATTTATCCTTCATGTGTACCTATAGTTTTTTTTACGTATTCTTGTTTTCATTTTTATATTACCAGTCAAAGCTTTCGTTTGACGAAAAGTTTTGACTTTCGAAATCCTCATAATCGAAAGCGAACTTTTGAAGAGACGAGAACTTTCGAAATCCAGACAATGCAGCTCATCGAGACAAAAAAAAAATGAAATTCACAAAGTCGAGAGCGAGTCCTCGATCCATGAAATTTTGGCTCCTCGAGCTCTTTTGAAGATCAACTCTCGACTGTGTCCCGCGAATATAACTGATAGTTTCCGGGAGTGCAAAGTTAAATACAGTTTCGGAAAATTTCCGGTTTCCGTCGAAACAATTACAAACACAGCGATTACGCCAGTTTTACGATCGTAATAAGGGCATTAGCGCTGGGAAGTATCAAAGCATTGCAAACAGCTGCGATGTTGAATCGGTGAATATCGTGTTACCCGCGAATCAGAATTCAGATTGGGATTAACATATGTTTCTGCGGATGCGAATTACTTTAAGCGCGGAGCTTGTAATTTAGCTCTCGTTTCCGGAAACTACACTTTGTAAACTGACATTCATTGTTTTGAATTTAGCATACGAATGCACATTTTATAACAAAGATCAAACTCTGATTTTTAATGACAATCGATTTAATATTTCATGAAATAAAATATTTTTAACTGCTGTGAATTATTAGGTTATCAAAGGTGTATCAGTAAATAAACAATAGTTTTAGATAAGTGATTGTCAAATCAGAAAAATCTAATTAAATTTTTTTCTTGAATTACTCAGTTGAATATTTGAATTTATTGATTAAATCGTCTTTGCCTCCTTAAAGATGAGAATGGAATAAAAGTACTATAACCATGCTCAATAGAAATTTGAGAACGAAATATGTTATTTCAACTGAAACTTCAATCGCTTTGAATTATAACTTCAAACTGGCCAAATTTATTCATATTGAATAATTTCCATCTATTAACATATTTAACTGAAGAAAATATTTAAATCTTACTATCTTCCAAAAAAGTTTTTTTTTAAATAAAAATTAAATCTTTGACTGAAATTGAATGGCAGTTCGAAAAATGTGTATTAGATTTTTAATTTTTATATTTAGAATTATTTATCATTTTACATTTTTTTCCAGAATACAATAATAATCATTCATAATATTATCAGTATTTATTCATTTCTTTTATAAAAATCGTTATATATTTTTGCTTCATTACAAGCGAAAAGGGAATAAAAGGAATTCTGATATGCTGGAAAAGCATTTCCAGATCATTGAACGTCATCGACTGTGTGTGCACTTTGCAAACTGATGTTAATTAGTTTATGTGATGATAGTAAAGCGAATTTAGATAACCGTTAAATTATACATACATTTCAAATTAACGTATTCACCGTATCAATAATAACGTGGTTGTTTGACCCGCATGAAGTTAGCACCGCTTTTTTTGAAAAAGTACAGTTTTTTGAGAGTTTTGAGTCCGTCAACAATAGTTCTGGAGTTCTACCTAAGAGTTATCGATAGTTCCGGCGAATAAGTTGTTATGAAGATGAGAAACAAAAACAGGGTCCTAACTTCACGCAGCACCGCTTTGCGAAGCAACTCATATTGCTATTACATATTTCACGTGGATATCGTACACTGATACAGCTAACGGAGTTCTGAAAAGAGTTCTGAGTCGCTCTCGATGGGAACTCCAATAAACTCTCATAGCTAAAAGCTCTGAGACAATTTGTCGCAGAGTGACGACGTAATAAAGTGACCCTGAAGCCCCGGTACAAGGGCAAAATTTTTTTTCCAAAGTTCCAGGAGTTCTGAGATGAGTTCTGAGTAGCTCTCGAAGAGTTCTCGAGAAAAGTCTAATGGTGTTCGGCTCTGATAGGAATATTTGCGGAAATACGTCGAAGTGAAAACTCGA
>JAPYZL010058694.1:0-13653 GCA_030522825.1 Platygaster orseoliae | reverse complement strand
ATATATATATTCACAACCGTAAATAAAATGTTGGATCTTAGCTAAGGCTTGGAAGAAAAGAAAAAGGGAAGAAATAATACTAGAGCTATCTCTGATGGTCGTTTAAGTCGAAATAATAGATGTCGAGCATAAAGATCTCTATCTGAGAAGGTTCAAAGTACATCGGTCCCATTTCCACGATTTCAAATAAACGCGGAATTGCAGGCGAGAATTCCCACCTTTATTTTAAGGATCTCTAACTTGTACGAAGTCTTTAAACATTTACGTTAATTATCATGTGAGATTGTCCTGCTGTTTAGAAGTTTTTCATCATCATGAAACTAAGTGCTTGTGAAAGAAAAGGTTTAAAAAAAGGTATATTTAGTTTTTAAAATTATATTGCAAAAAAATTGCAAAACAAATTGCAAAAACATGTTGACGACCATCAAAATTTTTTTGAAAGTATTCTCGATTATAAAAACATTAAAAAAAAAAAGTGAAATCCCATCCTGGAGTCAGCGAATATTTTTTTATTTGCAGGGTGTTATAAGGACGTTTTTTACTTAATTTCACTCAATTTCTACATTAACATCGATTATTTTTATAAATAAAGTATTACAACTTATAAGTTCAGTTTGAAAGTATATATTAAAAAATAACATCCTTTTTGCATTTTAAAAAGATTGCTAACCAATGAATTCGCATAAATTCAGGTAATATTCTCGTATTATAGATAGGAAAGAGAATTGCATAACCGTTGAGTCGCAAAATTACGTTTTCATGAAAGCAATTTACTGATTACATAAACACAGTTGACTTTAAGTTCCCGAGGAAACATTCGTCGCTTTAATGCCAAAGGTTCAGCGCTGGAAGGGCCAGCAGTGCGTAAAAATAATTACGAGTCGCTACGGAAAAGCAATTAACGCTACGAATGCGAAACGCTCGGTTCACACGATAACCAATGTAGAAGATAATAGAATCGAACTGCAATTAGTAGACTTGCTTATTATTTCACACCTTGGTTTTTCAAACAAGGATAAAAATAGCTAATCCGCGATTTTGCAAAAATCTTTTTCCAACGAATTTCTGATTTTACCTTGAATCCACTGCATTTAAACAACTAATTTATATTTTTTAAACATTCTCATTTTTACCGAAAGTAAAATTGAAACTACCCTGAAATTTACTGAAATATACAGTACGCTATATTCATCAACTTCGCTTCGTGCCCGATCAAATATTTAGTTACTTCACTTCGAAGTCTGGAATTCCGTTATTCCGTACGTGAAAAATTTATATGGAAAAAATTTGTATGGAAAAATTTGCAACTGGCAAAACAAAAAAAGGGAAAAAGTTCGCAGCACTGTACACAACTGGGAGAGAGAGAAAATATAAATGGAGAACAAAGGCGAAATTACAACTGAAAATATTGGACCCGACAATTCCCCGTCTCCAGAGAAAAGCTTTTATGTCGGCGTAACAGAAAAGATTGTGTCAACTCTCATATTTCCTTCACAGTCGTTTCTCCCGTCTCAAACGTCTCTCCTCTCGTCGCGGGACGCGTTTCCTATGTTCCCAGTTTCTAAAGTACATCAACATTTTTGACGTCCCGCGGTTTCACAATCACGGATATTGATTTGGTTTTTTAGCGTTTGGCTGGAAACGTTTATATGAAAATCAAACATTTTTTACATTTTACAGTTTTTTATGAGAATATTTTCTATAATAATAATAATAATAATAATAATAATAATAATAATAATAATAATAATAATAATAATAATAATAATAATAATAATAATAATAATAATAATAATAATGAAAATGCAAAATAATACTATTAATAAATATTAATAATAGGTAGTAAATCATGAAAAAAGAATGATAAATGAAAGATATACAACAAAAAAACACAAATAATAATAATATAAATAGTTATGCATTGTTTGAATGTAAATTGTTATTATGAAAAATTTTACATACTTTATACAAATATTTTCTATAATAAAAAAAAGAGGACTGCTTGAAAAATATTATAAATGAAAATATATTTACAGTTACAGTAACGCATTTTGTAAAAAATAAAAATAATAATAATAATAATAATAATAATAATAGTTTAAATATTAAATAATACTATTAATAAATAGAAATGATAGGTAATGAATCATAAAAAATTAATAATAAATAAAAGATATACAACAAAAAAAGGCAAATAAAAATAATATTAATGGTAATGCATTGTTTAAATGTAAGTTTTTATTATGAAAAATTTTACATGTCTTATAAAAATATTTCCTATAATATAAAAAAGAGGACTACTTGAAAAAACTTACAAATGAAAATATATTATAAAAATTTTACATATTTTATAAAAATGTTTTCTATAATAAAAAAAATAAAAACTGCTTGAAAAATATAAAAAATGAAAATAAATTTACAGTGACAGTAACGCATTTTAAAAAAAATAATAAAAATATAAAATAATACTATGAATTGATATAAATGATAGGTAATAAATCATAAAAAATTAATCATAAATGAAAAATATACAGAAAAAACCATAAATAATAATAATATAGTTATGCATTGCTTGAATGAGAATTTTTATTATGAAAAATATTGTATATCTGCTTTTGAAAAAAGTCATATTCGTTTATGAAGAAAAAACAAACAAAAAGTTGTACCCTAGTAACTGCGATTTTTTTAAAAAATCGCCGAATCTTTATAAACAACTTTGTTTTTATAAATCGATTTTATAAAAACTTTATAAAAATTTAGATTTTTATGAAAACAGTTTAAAAAAAATTTTTTTTATAAAACAAAATTCTTAAAGTTTCGTACTGTAAAAACAATTTTACCAAACTGACATTTTTTTATTAATTTTTTATTAAATCAGTTTATAAAAAACATCCTTTTTCAAGATTTTTTTAAAAATCACAGTTACAAGAGTAAAGTATGCAGGTTTGAAAATTTATCGGAAAATATTGACGAGATACATTATCACTACTTCTGTGAAAAATGGGACTCTTATGAAAGTGGTGCCTCAAGAAAAATAAGAATTTGTTAATTTATTGTTGCTTTTATGGGAAAAGAACTTGAATTGATTTCACCGACATAATACTATAAAAACTGTTACGAACGAAGCAACGATTAAATTTCAAAACTAGTACATTTTTTTAATGTCTACTGTTTAACCATTGAAACTGTAAAATAAACATTTCTGAACAACTGACACTGTTTGAAATCTCTGTAAAAATCGTAAAAAATGTCATGAATTTTTGAACTGCAAAAACTTTAAAATTTTTCAAACTGTACACTCTGTCTGAATCGTCAAAATTGTCAAAAAAATTAAAAAAACTTCAAAATTTTAACTGCTTTAGATTATCAGAATTATTTTATACTAACAAAGCTATCAAAAGTATTTAAATTGTTGACAGTAAAAACAATTATAAACGTATAAAATTTGACAAAAATTCCTTTTATTTATTATTATTACTTATTTTCCATCAAATAATTATCAGAAGAGTTACACGAAGAAAAATAGTTTGGTTACAGCAATCATCGATTTAGTAAAATATGGACGCACCAAATTTTTGGGCACTACAACCATAACTTTGGTTATGACAACCAAAACTTATGTTGTAGCAACTAATGCTTAATTTTTATGATTGATAGTTAAGTTGCAATAACCTATTATTTGGTAATCATACCTAAAGTTTTGGTTGTAATACCCAAAACTTTAGTGAGCTCATATTTTACTAAATGAATGGTTGCTATAACCAAACATTTCTCTCCCTGTATATAATAATTATAGAAAATACAAAACTTTCTCAATGTGAACTCACTATGGTTAAACATTAAGCTTTTTAATGAAAAATATAATACTATTAAAAAAGTTTTTGGTTAAAAAACACAAAATCTCTAAAAATGTCAAAATCATCAAATTTCGTGACTCAAGAATTTCAAACATAAAACTTCAATTTGCATAATTTGAAACTACAAAAATTACTTCATGTAAATTTGTAAAAACTAAAATATAAATTTACTGTTGAACAATCACTGTTGTTTATTATAATTTACTTCTGCTTTTAATCAAATTACAGCCAAATTAATACTTTTTTTGAAAAACAAAAAAGCACGTAATATTCAGATGATAATTCATAAAAAATCTCCATCGCGAATTTTCTCAGTCAGAAAACATTTTTTCATCACTCTAACCTGAAAACTGACATTTTGACGTGACTTTGAGGCTATCGTGATGAAAAATATTGTTCGCAATCGTAAGCTATCGCCAATTTTGGCGAGGCCGATTTTGTCGCTCGCCTTCGGCTCGGGCAAAAACCTTCGGCCTCGCCAAAATTGGCTCTAGCTCCCGAGTACGAAAATAACTATTTTCCTCATCTTCATTCACTCTGTATTTTTCTCATACTCCTTTCAAACCCCTTGAATTCCACTTTCAAACACAAAATATGCCCATTGCGTGTTTTTCTGCATCTCAGGAAAACCTTTAACGAGAGAAGAAAAAAAGTTGAGCAGTAACAATGATCAAGTTGTCGACATTCGTTGATTAAACTCCAGTGCCTTACAATTTCACGTCGTGTTGGAGCGCGATTGGACGGGCAAAGCCAACTCTTTCCGGCAAGCGAACGACGAGATTGTATTCAAATATCAACGGAGACAAAAAAGGACAACGTCGCAACAAACATCGCAAGGGTGAAACGAGGGAAATTCCTTCGTCTGCGCGACGGCTATTTCCGCATCAAGATTGATGTCGCTCTATCACGACGCATACTAATGATTAATAAACCAATTTAACTTTGTCATAGCTCGTCGATGAATACGTTCGACGAGGTAGCTGTGAGTGACATTTTTCCGAGAGTACAAGCTATAGTTATGCCAAGTTACGAAATTCGGCTCAGTGGAAAATGTTGGAATGGAATAAGCGAAAATAAAATTTATATTGCATTTTGAAAATGTACGTTGCATGTTCAGAAAGCCGTGGAGATTTTTGAGATTGTTAATTATTCTAGAGAATTTGAAAAATTTGTAGGCTTTCAAATCAAATGCTAATAAATTTTGAGAATTGAGGAAAATTATGAAAATAAAATTTATGTTGCATTTGAGAACGAAAGTAATTATTAAAAAATTTTCGATCAAATCAAAGTAGCCTAGAAAAAAAATTTTTGCCTAAATTTTTAAAAACATTAAGAAATCATGTGCCTCAAGTTCCAAACGTTTAAGAAATAAACGAAAACGAAAAAAATTGATTTTTTATATTCACCCATGTTTGAAATTAAAAAAAATGAGAAACTTTGAATAATGTTTGTAAAATATCAGTAATTAGGAATCGTTTTTATTCACAAGGAATGATAGAACAATTTTTTTTTCGTTTATTTTTAAACGTTTGGTACTTCAGAGACATAAGAAATCAATAAATAGTGAAGATTTTCGAGATTGTCGATTATTCTAGAGAATATAAAAAAATTTTAGGCTTTCGAATAATGCTGATAAATTTTGTGAATTGAGGAAAATTAAGAAAATAAAATTTATGCTGCATTTGAGAACGAAAGTAATTATTAAAAAATTTTCGATCAAATCAAAGACGAAAAAGAACAGCTATTTTGATGTTCTAGTTTTCGGGCTTTATTGGGATCCTTTTTGGGAAAATTATAAAGTCAATCATATTCTTTGAAAATTATAACCTAGTATAAAAAGTTTTAGCTAAATTTTAAAAAAAGTTAAGAAATTAACAAATAGTGAAGATTTTTGAGATTGTCAATTATTCTAAAGAATTTAAAAAGTTTGTAGGCCTTCGATTAATGATAATAAATTTTATGATTTGAGGAAAATTACAAAAACAAAATTTATGTTGTATTTTAAATTAAAAAAAATTTTTTTAATTTGTAGGCTTTCGATTATTGTTGATAAATTTCGTGAATTGAGGAAAATTACGAAAATAAAATGTATGCTGGATTTGGAAACATAAGTAATTAATAGAAATTTATAATTAAATTTTTTTAGAGAAACAGATCAAAAAGAACAGCTATTTTTTTGTTCTAATAAATGAATAATAATGTTTAGATATAAAGTCAATCATATTCCTTGAAAAGTATCCTAGAAAAGAAAACTTAAGCTTAATTTTAAGAAAAGTTAAAATATCAATGAATAGTGAAGATTTTTAAGATTGTCAATTATTCTAAAGAATTTAAAAAGTTTGTAGACCTTCGATTAATGATAATAAATTTTGTGATTTGAGGAAAATTACAAAAACAAAATTTATGCTGTATTTTAAAAAGAAGGTAATTAATGAAAATTTTCGATCAAATTTTTCTAAGGAAACAGACGAAAAAAAGTTTTCATCTTTAGGAAAACTATGAAATCATATTCCTTCAAAAATTTCCTAGAAAAAAAGTTTTGGCCTACCTGGAAATGTTTCAAAAATAGTTCATAGAAAGTTTTTGACATCAATCAATAACACTTATCATTTCTCGACTCGATCTAGTTATCGACTCATAAACACATTATTTTTAGAATTTTTAGAGATTAAAAAATCTTTTGCTCTATAAAAATCGTCGACGACTATAAAAGTCTGAATTCGGTCTAGAATTTTTTTAAAAATTATGACATCAACAAATAATAGAGAATATTTTTAAAATTTTCAATAATTCTAGTGAATTTAGAAAATTTCTAGGCATCTCAATAATACTGCTAAATTTTGTGACTTTAGGAAAATTACGAAAATAACGCTGAACCACAGAAAATCTGTGTGATATGAGAATTTTTCACCATTTCCAAAATTTTTGAAATAAATTTCGATGATCTCCTTACAGTAAAAATTTTTTTTTTTTCAAAATTTGTCATGGTATTACGAAGTTTCCGTTGTTTTACGGAATCACCGAAATTTTTAATCATAATTTATCAACATTATTGGATATCCTACTAATTTTTCAATTTTTTAGAATTTTTGACAATTATCACAATTTTCAATGGTCAATAATTTTATTATTCAATCTTTTCAAAATTTCTACATTTGTATTGAAATTTTCGAAATCATTGACGATATCCATAGTGTCAAAGATTTTGTAATTATTAAAATATCTTATTTACTCATATTTATTTATTCAACTTGAAAATGAAATTAGTGCATTTACGAATTTTCAAGTCTCAGAAGGTCTTTAATTCAAACATTTATTACTTAATATTCAAATCTTTTTTTACTTAGAAAGTCAATTCAAATAATCTGATATATAATTTAAAGTAATAAATAAAATAATAAATAAATCAAAGTTTACTTTAAAAACTGTGATTCTCCAAGTGCCCATGCCTGAAAATTTTGTTTTTTTTTTTAGGTTTCAACTGAAACATTTCAATTACTAAAATTTATTCATTAATTATTCGGAATTTGATATCAATCTGATATTATCAGATGTCAAAACTTCAAAATTTCGACTCTCAAATCAATTTTATCACCAGTCGTTGAATGTACTAAAAATTTTTTCATTCAACCTCTAGAATTTCTCAATTCTTTATCGTCTAACTTGAATAATAAGGTCAGTTGTCGAAATTGAAAAGAATTCATTTTGAATCTCGAAGCTTTTGTGGTTTTACACTTTTTTTT
Source organism: Platygaster orseoliae (assembly GCA_030522825.1). NCBI lineage: Eukaryota > Metazoa > Arthropoda > Insecta > Hymenoptera > Platygastridae > Platygaster > Platygaster orseoliae. The sequence continues at coordinate 6,053 of JAPYZL010058694.1, read as the reverse complement.
ACATTTTAAAAAGTCTTAGCTTTCAATTTTTTAATCAAAATTTTGAAAATCTACATTTTATAAATCTCAAATGAGTTTCTGAGAGTGCAAAGTATTCAATTGAAAATAAAAAATGTATAAAACTCTTTTCATTCCGAATTCTTGTATTAGTTTCTTGAAAAACTTTAAAATAATTTTTGAAATATTGCACGTGCTATAAAAATTTGTCCATCACAATTTTCCATTTCAAATTCAAACATTAGATAAAAAACACTTTTATACTCATCCATTTTCACATTTTACTATATTGCTCCATTTCAATTTTTCAAAAAAATATCTAAAATGGTGAAAATGGAAAAAAAATGTTTACTTTCGAGAATCACAATGACGAATTGAAAGCTTACCGATTTTCAAGGTCCTTCATGTCGATCTAAATGCCCTGGATTGAAATAAAATAACTGAAGATTATTGATTTTGTTATTCCAGTAACTGCAAACAACATTACTATCAGATACCGCAAAAATACTCGACATTTCATGATATGCGTTACTTAACCATATTCCAATATTCCACGAACGTCGCTCAACAACGTTACTAATGATTGACGCGTAATTTCCGGATCTGAAAATATTTATCAAGTAAACGGATATCACGAAAAAATCGATATTCAAAAAACATTTATTTGCATTTAAATTTATTTTCAACAAACCTGAAACATTTTTTCTAACTAACCTTACTAAACGAATTTTTTATAACCTCCAAAACTTTTCAGTTTAACAAATTCATGAAAAAACAAGTCAATCGAAAATTTGTTATATTATTTCTTGACACCAAAATATCTTGTACCTCAGAGTTTATTCATTATTCAACCTTCAATTACGAAACTTGAAAATTTTATAATTAATTTTCTGCCTTCTATGAATAAACTGCTGAGTTTTTCGGGTCGAGAACTTTGCAACACGATTCATTATGTTACGAAACGACGGCGTAAAACGCTTTGTTATAAGAGTGCGGTCATAACGTCGATAGTCGAGCGAAATTAACTTTGCAAGTAGAATATAACCATTTAGCGCAGCTTTCCCTGGGTCCTTACATAAGGTCTTCATGAGTCCACAAACTTTAATGACTACAACTACGCTTATGTGATTCCCTTGTACCAACATTCACATCGATAAACTTTGGCTTGCATTAACAAACCAAACGTGCTATTTTACCTCCAACGTCATTGTGTAATCACATTTTCATCAAATTTTTTGTTATTTCCTCAAAAAACCATTGAAATTCATACAAAAACTAAAATATTCTATACTTGATATCTCTCTATATGATAAAAAACTTAATCCCGCTGATTCAGTCAACACTAACCTAACCTGACTTCTTAAGACTTAACTCTAAATACTTATGACTTAACACTTAATACTTAAGACTTAACACTCAAGACTTAACACTTAATACTTAATACTTTAGACTTAACACTTGATACCCGAACACTTCCGAACATACTCGATCATACCCGAACATTTCCGAACATACTCCATCATACCCAAACATTTCCGAAAATACCCGAACACTTCCGAACATACACTAATGTCACAAAATGTTATACTCAAACATACCCGAACACTTCCAAACATACCCGATTATACCCGAATATTTCCGAACACTTCCTAGCGTACCCCAACATTTCCGAACATTTCCGTAAATACCCTAACACTTCTGAACATACCCGATCATACCCGAACATGCACTAATGTCACAAAGTGTTATACTCGAACATACCCGGACACTTCCGAACATACCCGATCATATCCGAGCATTTCCGAACACTTCCGAACATATCCGAACATTTCCGAACACTTCCTAACGTACCCCAACATTTCCGAACATTTTCGAAAATTTATGTAAATTAAATTATTTCCATCTATCTACACATTTATTTAATGAAAAAGATTTAAATCTCAATATCTTCCAAGAAAATTTTTTTTTTAATAAAAAATATACATCAAAAAGAAACTAAATGGGGGTTGGCGCGCGATATTTTATATATTTATTTTTATAATATCCAGTCACATATACAGTAATATTATTTTTCACGTTGATCACCGAGATTGCACATGTTTTCGTGTAAAAGTGATGGCAATTTTTCACCCCTCTTTGCGTAAACAAGTTCGTTCCATTCAAACTTTCTTCGCGATCGGAGATATTTCAACTTGTATCAGCTGGATGATTGAAACCCTTGTTGTTAGATATATATCACTCTGTGCATCGCCCCTACGTGTATGTATTATCACGACGGTACCGAGTTCTCGATTTCATATTCGATATTGGATTGTACGTCTCTTCGCCTTTTTGTCAAAGCCTTGAATTTCTCAACATGATTTAAATTTTTTTACAGAAAATAGTGCAATAAAGCAATTATATTATTTTCCATAATATTATTGCTCTGTTAAAAAGGTTTTTACAGCTTAAGAGTTTGAGAAAAAAATTTTTTCTCTCAGTTTCAAATATGACAATATTTTGGATAGTTAATCGAGATTAAATTTGTGAAAACTGCCATGAAAGTTATTTGAAATGTCCAAACTATAAAAACTGGTGAATTTTGGGTATTTTTTCGTGAAAAAAAATGTTAAAAAATGTATTTTGAGCTATGTCAAAAAATTGTTTGTGAATTTATTTAGATTATGTAAAAAAAAGAACATTCCAGCACAAAGTTTTTTGTCAGAAAAATTTGCAGAAAAAACAATTTTTGGGAAGAAACTGTTTGGAAAAAAAATGTTGGGGTAAAAAAGGTTTGGAAAGCAAATTTTGAGGAAAAAAAAACTTTGGTAAAAACAATTTTGGGAAGAAAGAAATTGGGAAAAAACGACTTGAAAAAATTTCTTTGCGAAAAATCGATTCGGAAAACTGGGCCCCCGCCATGGAAAAGATCTATGACACCGAGGACCGTGAAATGCCTGACTCGAATCGCCAACAAAGCTGCAATTTCTCAGCGATCGTCGCGAGTTCCAAAAAATTGCCTCGCATCCGAGCTTCATAAATCGAATCAGGGATTGTAAATCATGGCCCGACAGTTTTCTCTAGCCCCGAACAGGGCAAGAAAGACGCCGAACATTAGCTCGCGTTCCACATTCCCTCCCGGAGCTACCAATTACACGAAAACGACGACGTTACCGCGGGGAGAGATAGCTTGCTCGAATTCCAGCAGTGTCGTTAGCAAAGGTGATTTCGACGCGTCGAATCGTTACCATCCCGAAACACCCATGAACGACAAATTTAGCGTGAGATTAGCCGTCCCTGAAAATTGACTGGTTTCCCCTGAATTTGCGACGCGCGCTTCGTTTCTAGCGTACTTTGTGCAGTGTTTCAAACTGGGAATTTGGCGTACGAGATGAAGTTATTTTGAACGAATAAAGGTCTTGAATTTAGTTGTACGTTCTTGAACGAAGTGACGATAAATTTTGGGGGATTTCAAATGCTTGATGCACGAAATTTTTTTTTCGAATGACTGTTTTAGTACCAAATTTTTTTAAGGAATACATTTTTTGTATTCAAATAATAAAAAAAAATGTTAAATTTCCGAATTGGATGAAAATTTTGAGCTTATTGCTTAAGATTTTCTTGTACTCAAAAAAAAACTTCCTAAATCGATTTTTTTCGATCATAATATTTATTATCTTTTTTTTCCATGTGCGATTTGATACAGGCTGACTAAACAAACTAAATTTAAAACAACAACAACAACATTTAAAAACTTACAACACAGATGGACCCTTAAAAAATTTCCAACAATTGAGCCAAAGTTTGTTCTGATTAGAAGTAAGCAATTCTCATAAATTTTTTATATCAACTAATTTTGTTTTTTTATCTTTTGTTTTAACAAAAAAAATTCATAAATCTTTCAAATGAAGCACTTTGTTATTACTATAAATAATTCCCTATTAACTTGAAACCTTATATAAACCTTATAAAATTCTTATAAAAATCTGAATTCCTTATAAAATTTTTCATTTTTTATTAGGCACCCCTATAAAATCCTTATAAAAATTATTATTCCTTATTAGGCGACCTTATAAATCCTTATATGGAAAAAATTTTATAAAATTTCGTAATCCTTATAAATTTTGAAATTCCTTATAAAATTTTCATTAACTTATAAGGATTTTATAAGGACACTTAAGAAAATCCTTAAAATCCTTATACGGATTTTATAAGGTCACTTTTTAAAAAGTCTTTATAAGGATTTTATAAGGTTCCAAGTTAGTAGGGTTTCAGAAGTGAGTACACATTCTGGGCCATATTTTCCATTTACAAAAAAATAGTATAACTCCCGAAATTTTCGTCCGATTTTAACAAATGAGACATCAATTTGTTCCTCAACAAATACACTCTCTGAATATTACTATGACAGAAAAATAGTTGGTCAGGCTTTGCAATAAACAATGGTTAAATTTAAAAAAAAATGAGAAAAAATAGCACCTTTTCCAGTTTCATTCGATAAAAAATGACATATTAATAGTTTAAACAATAGACAAACATACATATTTTTGAAGACCCGACAATCCCTTTCAAAAAAGTATTGTATTTTAAAAATCATAAAAAAATTCACCCAGATATTTATATATTAATGCGTAAAATCTGAAAAACGAGTTATTTTAAACAAATTTAATTTGAAAGGTATAAAAAACATATCAGTATTATATTTTTATATAATATAGCGCCGTGTTATTATTGAACTAAATATTAAACGAGAATGAAATTTATAAATGATGTAAAAATACATTTTTTAATTAGATACCGAACAAAGTATCTCAAAATAAAACGATTAACATATTAATTTATTTTTCAAAAAATAATGAAATAATAATATATTTAGGTATATAAATAAACAATTTATTTTAAGCGAAAAAAAATCTAATAAAATGGTAGGAAACTTTTATCAGAAAACTGATTTTTAACTTTTTATCCCAAGAATGACAAATTAAAGGATCAAATCAATATAATATAACTATCAATAAACCACATCACCATTTTTTTCATTTATTTCCTCCTCAAATTTTTATACATTAATTTATTCATTTTGTAACTAAATAATTTTTTAGAAGCTATTAATGATGTAAATCGATATATTATGTTTTATAATTATGAAAGAAAGCATTCTAAATTCTTGAAATCACCAATTTTATGAATGAAAATTTTAAAAAAATATCAAAAATTCTCTAAAAAGTTATCATAAACCTCGTAAGTGATTTATTTTATTGTAATTTATTATTAAGACTAATTTTAATAATAGGAAAAAAAGCATTAAATTTTGTGTGCATAACTATAAATTATGTATGTACTACGAAAAAAAATTTTTTATTAACCCTAGAATGGTACACTCACTTTTTTTACCTTAGAACGGTACACTAGGGTAAAAATGTACCCCACGCGTTTGATCGCAATTTTTGCATGTAAAAATGTATGAAAATGAGCTCAATAATATATCATTTTCTTCATTTTTTGATTGCAAAGACAACTGTGTAAGTGGAAGTACGGAATTTTGTAAATAAATAATAGATAAATTGACTTGAACAAAAAAAAACTTTAAAAAACGTGGTTATGACTTTTTTTATAAAAATTACGATAATTTTGAGAATTTTTAACCAATTTGAAAAAAATCAAATGATTCTAAAAGTTGAAAAAATTCTCTAGAAACGGTATTTTTTAGAATTTCGATTTTTTAAAAAGTGCAATTATTTGGAAAAGTGAAAGTTAAAAAATCGGATATTAGAAAATAACACGAAAAAAGCTGGAAAACTGTTTGAAAAATTTTTTTATGATCGCTAATACGTTGGAATACAATATTATTAGAAAATAAAATAGACGAATCAATTTTTTTAAATGATCAAATAAAGATTACTACAAATGAGAAAAAAATGTTTTCTACTTCAAAATTGAATTAAATTAGTTAAATAAATGATTAAAAACGATTACGAGATAATGATTGTTATTTACGTGGTAAAAAAACTGATATTTGAACTAATATTCTCACGAGTCACATTTTCACTGACAGCACGAAACGCCAACGGCAACGG
>JAPYZL010058676.1:0-16258 GCA_030522825.1 Platygaster orseoliae | reverse complement strand
ACTTTGAAGGGGACAAAATAGATATTCATGAATAAATAAATAATTCTTGAAAAAACATGAAATTCGCGATACTTTTTGAACAAACCTCGTATTTATTTATTGGCTGAGATTCCTTTCTTGGCACCTTCAAAGGAATCTCAGTCATCAACTAATTTAATTGTCACCAATCGGAATGCCTAAAGTTAGAAAACTCTTCAAAACTGGCACGTACAATATTTTTTCTGTAATATTCGAGAAGGTAAATCATTATTACTTCGTTTTTTGCTTCGAGAGCATTCCCTTTTCTTGAAGTGTCTGAATAATATACATTTTATCAAAACTTTCAAAAAAACAAATGCTTTCGTAGCAAAAAACAAAGAAATAACGGATCACCTTACCAAAAATTCCAGAAAAATGAATAGAAGGAATTTTGCAAAACAATAATACAATAGGCACATGCATATTAGTGTGGTGCTTATTTGGGCAATGTTGGAAAATGATACGGGATCGGCCGGAAAATTAATCAAGGTGTAAAAAGCAACACGGGATTTGCAATATTTCTACAAGCACAGTTTATTCACTTCTGGCACTAACAATTAGTAACAACACGGGTTTTACAATGGCAATCCAATGGTTTGAATGTTCTGATGTCTGGTACGTGTGACTCTCGGTGACTCTCCATCTTGCTGTGAGCCGATTTGCTCAAACTGTGAGACTGTACGGAGTCTCACCTTTTATATTCTTAATGGTTATCTACATACTACGCTGTACACGAATATCGTCTATTATACAGTCATTGGGTTTTTCCCGAGTGATATGAATAATATGTTTCCTTTCGATAGGAATAAAAATAACTGGTAATGCTTATCCTACTTCGTCGTACAGTCATCGGGTTTTTCCCGAGTGATATGAATAATAAAAATAGTCAATAATCGCAGCGTTGAAATAAGTTGATATCAAAAGGAAAAATACTGTACAATCTTAGTGTTGCAATAAGTTGATATGAAATATGTGTTTTGCAATATTTCAACGAAATTTGTTTTTGTCTTTTCCTAGCATATTTCGAAAATTTAAGGGCGGGTACATTACAAAGGTATTAAAAAAAAATTCCTCAAAATTTGAGCCAATTCGGACTATATTAACACGTTCCTCTAGAACAGTGATTTTTTAAATGGGAAATACATGTAATTTATCGTCCAAAACAGGAAAAACTTTTTATAGCCCACCTGAATTGGTTTAAAAAATTGAACCTTTGCTTTTATTGTTGTACATAATATCAGATATTAATCGTAATTTTTCTAGACGATTCCGAAAATTTTTTCCATCATCATATTTCATCATATTCCATCATATATCATCATATTCCATCATATTCATTCGGCTTGAAAGACAGAAAAGAATTTTCGGAATCGTCTAGAAAAATTACAGTTAAAATCTGATACCATGCATAACAATAAAAGCAAAGATTCAATTTTTTAAACCAATTCATGTGGGCTATAAAAAATTTTTCCTGTTTTGGGGCTCAAATTTTGAGAAAATTTTTTTTTAATACCTTGATTAATTTTCCGGCCGGTCCCGTATCATTTTCCAACTTTGCCCAAATAAGGACCACCCTAATGCATATATTTTCCCTCTTATTATTACTACATAAATGGCTGTGTCAACTATTGCAGCATTTTTCTTAAAACATCTCCCTTTTTTATGTCCCCTCGCTAGCTTCAATGCACATGATAAAATGCCCCAGCTGATCAATATAAGTGAACCCGCGATGACGGCCAAGTGAAGAATGCTCGTATTAAGGGGTCGTAAACTCCGCTTCAACCCTTTAGCTTGGAGAAAACGTTCGGGATTCACTTGTAATGTGCAACTACAGCGATAAAACTGGAGCGTAAATATCATTTAATTACGCGAAATGGCATCCCTAAGACTTGGCTGCCCTTGACGCGCAGGGGTGACACCGAGTGCAAAGTTGTGTACCGATCGACCGCGTCTGGCAATCGACGACATTGCGGTTTCATGCAACCCTCGTTCCGCTGGCGTTATTAGCAGCGCGTTGCTTAGTCGCGGAACAGAGCAAGGTCCTGACATTGTCGTTACACCCCTACAATTTATCTTCGTAATGGACTCTTTACTCAACTTAGCCAACGTCCATTCCTTTTAATAACAAAAACAAAAAAAAACGTTCGCGAAGCTTCGCAATATATATAAAATAAAAAGAATATTAAAGAGATGTCACTTAAGGCGTGGGTATAGTGGGTCCTTAGGGGTTGAATTATCTGCTAAAAATCAGGTGAAATTAAGAATATACTTCATACAGAAATGAAAAAAATCAATATTAATCAGTACAAAAAATGAAAATCATAATAGAAAAGTCATTTTAATAATGATAACGGTTACAATTAGGTGAATGATTTTAGATTCGTTACAGATTAAAAAATTCATACAGTACTATTTTCACTCCAATATTTCTCATTTCATGCGTTTCATTTTCATTCATATCAGTTCCAGACGATATCGTCAACTTGAATCGCGAAGTTGATTATCCTCTCAGAATTGTACATCCCTTCTATACACAACGTGCAATAACCTTAACTCTAAACACTCCACGATCCAGAGAAATTGAAAATTTCCATCGAGCAGATATCTGATAAGGAAATCGAGGACGTGAGCCATTGGGGTGGGAAAATGGGGAAGGGGGGATGGGGAGAAAGATAGTTACATGGGCTTATTAAAACAATAGCGCTTTTGTTCATTTCTGAAGCATTCACGTAGAGCGGAAAACTAAGGGGTGCGTTGATTAAAAAAAGGGGGACGCGGCATTCCCCGATTCCTGAACATCACAAAAGCAGTAGGAATTAATTAAGGGAGAAAATGCGAAATTCCACGATACTCGCGCGTTTTCTTAGCGTGAGTCAGCTAGTTAGCGGCTCGTTCTCTTTATGGAATTCATCTTCGTTGAATCGCGGATCATAACGATAAATCTCTTGGTTTTTTTCGGTAACGCGGTGCAACAAAATGAGGTTTGAATGAGATCGAGTGAATTCTGACAAATGATTTCTAGAGTAGAAGATGGGAATACGCGAGATTCTTGTTCAGGGATTTTCCAAACAACAAGCTGAAAGTATTTTAAAACAAAATTCTCTTCGAAAAACGAAATGAAACAAAAACAAAGATGGATTTCGAAATTATTGAAAAAGGATTCCGTTTTTTTTCGGACAATCACTTGAATTTTCGGGGTCGCAGTGTAATTCCTTCGTCCACAGTTTTTTTGGCAAGTGGACAAATTGATGGAGAAGAAGCCGCGATGCGAATTCTGGTGATAAATCAACACCTTGGCGAGCGGCGAGGAATTGGGAGTGAATTCGAAGGCGTCAAAGATGAATGATACTGCGGGAGGAGAAACTACCCTTCGGAGTCTTCGAATGGCGCCGCGGCGTCGCGCGTCTCGGCGTCGATCGCGAAGCGATACCAAGGGCTTGCGGATCCCGAGAAATTGGCGACAGATTCTTGATGGGATGGCTTTTTTCATTCGTGAGGGTCGTTCTTTGTTTACTTGAAAAACACTGCGAGGAATCGATTGCTGTCTCAAGGTCTTTCGAGTATCGCTATCGCCTCGACCTTCGCAATGAAAATATGCACAAAAAAAATCTTTTTTTGAGACGCGAAACTTTTGCGAAACGAATTTTTGGGATATATATCATCGATTTACGAAAAAAAAATATTAGATTGATTTTTTTAACAGTGATTAGATGAAAAGTATAATAATAATCAGTGCAACAGAAAATATTTTTTTTTCATTAAAAATATTTTAATAAATTTTTCATGGAATTTTTTAGAAATCAATATATCCGAAGTTGACAGATTCATCGTACATATTTCCTAACTTTTCATGCACAGAATGAAAAAATTCTCGAATTTGTAACTAAAAAAATGACGAACATGGTTGTGACTTATATCAATTGTTTATTAACGGACCTAGCAACAAACTTTAATAAATGTAAAAATCATTTCAGTTAAATTCTTATTCATTAGAATAAATCAAACGATTATATAAAATGAATGATGCAGATCTTTTACTTATGAACACCTTCAACATCACGTGATATTATACTGCAATAGATTTATCAATTAATATACTTGAAAAAAAAGTGTACATAAAAAATATTTATTTTCCATCTCAAATTTTAAACCTCATTTTTTGTGAATATGAAATAAATATTTGAAGATATTGTGGTAAATATTTTTTGTTACCCTGATGATAATATTAGATAGTTCGAGGACATTGTTTCTACAAGAGTTCTATGCAGTGATGTAAAATTTTCTCTAAAATTTTATATCTCGATTATTTTTGATGTTTGACATTTTTTATTGACTTTGTCAAAATTTTGAAATTTAAAACAGATTTTAACTGCAATTATTAAATTATTGGAATCTTGACAAATGATAGTTTACACGCATAAGGAGAATAATGCATTTTTAGGCAAGAATCGTAACATTCTCTGAATTTTTTTAAATAAATGTGCTTAAACAAACACACGAAACAATTTTTTTAAGATCCTAAGATTCAAAACTTTTTATGAAAATATTTTGAATGATTTTCTAACTCGTTTACTTAAAAAAAAGTCTAGAATGCAAAAACTAAGTATCTGCAATTTAGATGTATACATGTAAACGAATTTGAAATCACTATACTTAAAGTAAAAATTTAGTTTAATGAAAACATAAAAATATAAAAATTTAACCTTTATCTTTTGGCGCAATAAACTCCGAATTATTGAAATTCGAAACATAAAAGCAAATTCAGAAATAAATGATTTAAACGAATTTAAGAAAAAAAAAATCTTTCACCTGAGAATATGAAGATTATTTATTTTTGAACTGAGATATTATTTATTTCCTTTCTAAATTTATAAGAAAGGAAAGTATTTCTGTAGTTGTAATGCAACTTTATCCAATCAGCAAATGAAAAATTTTAGACTTTGATTTATAATTTGAAGATTAAAGGAGTCGAATTCCTGATCACCAGAATTTTACTCTAATTTCGAAAAACAAAAATATAAGTTTAAATCGTTGAAACACTAAACAGGAAAATTATACAATTACTTTATTTTTTTTGAATGAGAAATTCTTTCGGATATTCAAATTTTATGAGCAGTATTGTAGATTCCGGAAAATTCAAAGAATAAATAATGTCTCCGCGATCGAAATTCGAAAATACAAAAATTTTTGAGTTCTGACATTTATAAACACATTCAAACTAACTACCATGAGCTAAAAATCAGTATTTTCCAAAAATCAAATGTGTAAGAAAAATCATTGATTCCCAATTCTGCGTAAAAACTTAATCAGATTCTTAATTAAACAAATTTGAGTTGAATTCTTATGTATATGAACAACTGAAAAATTTTAATAATAATTTTTGTGTTAGAGACTAAAAACGTTTTATAAGCAAATACTACATAATCTAAAAGATGGATAGAGTGTGCCGAAAAATTTCTAAATATGTTTAAAAAATTCAACATGAGAAATAACCGAAATTCCAAAAAATTCCTAGATACAAAGTAAAAATTTTAACAACTGTCACAAATCTATAACAAAGTTCGAACCTAACTAAATTAGGTTCTAAAGCTCAAATTCAAAACTTGATGTAAAATCAAATGTTCAGCCTCAAAAATCGAATTTTTCATTCTCTGAATTAAAATCTTGAGTTAACATAAGCATAAATAAAATTGAAGAATGATAATTCTTTAGTTCATGAACTATAAAAAAAAACACTCTGATATTTTCGATTATAATTAAAATTTTGTGTTTTTCAATATCGATTTCATTGAGGTACTGAAAATAAATCGACGATAAATCAGATCATTTTTAAAAAAGATCAACAACAAATAAGTATCAAAATTTTTTTATGTGGGCGAAAACTAGCCACCTTACGCCACTGGTATTATCCATTTATGAGCGTCTCGAACAACCATGTATCAAATATGAGGATTTCGTTACAAGATTCACGGAGAAAGCAAGTTTCGAACGCCCCAGGCACTGAAAAAACAACTCTGCCGAAGTAATGAAACTTTTGCAGCGACCACGTTCACTCAATAAACGATCTTGCATGTCACACTATGTACTTTGTACAGCACAAGTTTCAACGGTTTTCGAAACTTTAGTCAAGCCTTCGATAGAGGAATTTAAAGTTTTTTTCCTTTGAAACTATATTATGGGTATCATCAAAGGATGTTCGGCAAGGAAATGCGATGAACCAAAAATCCAAAGAGTTGAATTCACAATTTAAAGCAAGTACTTAAGTTAATGACAACTCATAATGGAGAAATAAATCTGCAATCGATTACGGTTTTGATGATGAAGAATTATACATTCTGATTTTGATTACTTGTAGTTATGAAAATATCTCATTACACCTGAATCCAAGTACACTCCAGAAAATTCAGGGAATATTTATATTACGATCCTTCGCCATAAAAAAAGAAAATTACAACTTTTTTAATTCCCTCTTCGTCCTTCTTCGTTCCGGAAGTATTTAATAACGCGTGCCCAGACGTATACCCCGCGTTTTACGGGTAACGGTAAAAAACGAGATTACAAATATAACATTCCGAATAATAACGAGAGCGAATAATGCTCTGTAACGAGGGAAGGTATCGTTGTTCGCGCAACGAGTTTCACTCGATTATACAGGGTCGCCGAATACCTTCATAAAGCGTTAAAGTGGAGGAATCGAAATCCATTAAGCGGCTTTGTGCGCTATATTCGCACAACATTCCCTTTCGTTCTTTTTTGCGGAGGGCGATCCCGCGTATTTTTCCAACCCTTTCAGACCCTGCGGGGTGAAAATAAAAAGACGCACCGAGAGAACGCAAATTATGAAAACAGTAGAAAAAGAGATTCTACTTTTGTACAGACTCATAAGCAAACGCTCGTTCTCTCATCGCGCGACGAACGTCCAAAAGAACATTTGCCTCTCGTCCCGGAAATTTAAAGATGCTAGATTGTTTTCGGATTCTTCTTTGTGCGCTCGTAATCTTTTTCATGGCTTCCACGGCTGTTAATTGCTTTTCGCGTCCTCGCGAGGGAGTGAGAGCACTTTCAATTTACTTTTGGAGGGTCGACTAATTAACTTCAATTTGAAGGTCTTTCTATATGGGAAAAATGTTGGGTGATTATAATTATTTGTTTGAGGACAAGTCGGTTTTGATGAAAAAAAGCCGGAAGAAGGTTCTCTGGATAGAATTTTTCAAACATGAAACATTGCGTGTTGTTACGTTTAGGACTCAATTTTGGCTAAACTGAATCTGAAGAACTTATGAAAGTGGTAATTATTAAATACCGCTTCATTTTGATTATTCTAATATTCATTGTTTTTTATCCTGTGGGGCACAAATGTATGAAAATTCATTCCTTTTTTTGAGTTTTCTGCATTTTGTTGTAAAAAGAACTGACGATGCCATTTGAAATATTGATGTTATTAAAAGTTCAAAGTTAACCAACCTCGTTTAATTTACATAAGAATGGAGATTCGTAACTTAAATATATATTGAAGGAATGAGAGCCCAGCAAAAGGCCGAAAACTCGAAAGAAGGTATTAATTTTCATTTCTTTGTGCACTTATGATTCGAAAACAATGATATTTCTGAATGACCGGTTTCAATGACGATTATCAACATCACTTTTGTCATTGCTTGATGTGGTTCTTCGCAACGACACAGACTTTCTGTACCGTAGTCTTATTTTTTTATTCAAATGACTGGTGACTTTGGGTCTGAGCTCCTCGTCGTTGCCGATAAAAACGAAGGCAATTTGCCAAAACGTCGGCGCAATGGTTTTCGAGTGCAGGCGCAAGTCCTTGAGGGCAGCCAGACGGATACCTCGCGGCCAAGCGGGATGTAAATTGCCAACTCGCACATTAGTCACCATCACTCGCAGCCCTCAACTTTGTTCAGAGTCTCCTCTGCCACTTTCGCAGCGCTCCATCTTCAACTTTCCGCTTCTTCGAGGGAATGGAAGAGTTTCTTATCTCGTCAAGCGAACCACGGAAAGTAAAAGCGAAGATTTTCATGAGAGGAAGTCGTTTTTTGCAGGGTTGGAATGATGGGGCAATTGTGACGAGATTGGGGGTTTGATGGTTGATCATGGGGCTCTTGAAACTTTGAATCATGCCGAGGAATTGAATATAATCAATTTTATCTATCATGGTGATGAGAGAAGAGAACTTAAAATATGAAAAGTAGTGCAAATCAATAGTAATTGAATACTGTTATATAGCAATTTCAGAAGATTAAAAGTGATGATGTGTATGGAGTTTATTGTTCGAGAAAAGAAGAAACATAGGAATGTAAACATTTTGTGATCTAGAACTCCAATTCGAGGTAGGGAAAAATAACTAATTTATCAATGAATGAGACCATAGAAAATCGCACACGAGAACAATTTCATAGCGTTCTCTGAATAAAAAGCGACATTAATTTCGCAAAACTTTTCCGAGTCAAAGTGGCTCCGCGAACTTTGCCATTTGCAGCAAACAGATTGTTAATTCAGCGATGATTCTAGAATGAAAAATACCTTCGTTAGGAAGTTTGATCGAGATTTTATCAGCGTTTTTCCTGTAAATGCTCAACCCCTTTCTTCGTTAGTAACACTCGCCTCGCGAATTTTCTACTAATGGAATCGCTTACAGGAATGTTAACACATTTCTTTTGAATATTCCAGAGAACTGAAGTTTTGTCCTTATGAGCACATCATTTTCAATTGTCAAACAATAGGATTTTGAATTATGCAGGTGTTGGAGCTTTGGAAACCTAAGAAATCAATTTTGAACAAATATAATCAGGAGAAGTTAGGTTCGAATCATCCGAATAGTAAACGATCTGTATTTAGGATTGTAACTATTTTTCATATTATTTTTTCATCGTATCTGATTTACAAGACATAGGTATTCAGAGCTTGAAATTGTAAAAGTAAAATATCGCATACGTTATTGAAAATTGGGAGATCTGCAGATTTAATTTTGTATTTATAACTATAATACAATGAATAATTCATTGAAAGTGGTCATCTAATTTTCTTTAATGTTCACAACGGAAATTGTGTATTAAACTTTAATACCTAATTTTTCTAAAGACTAAGCATTGCAGTTTATTTTTTGCATATCACATCATATTTATATTATAACAATATCATTATCAACTAATAAAAGTAATTTCGTAGTAACTTTCAAAGAAGCATTCTACAATAATAAAGTGATTTCGCCGTGGTTCAAATCCAGTCATTGACGAATAGCTGACATTTGCATGCAAGCGCGATTTATCTTGACTGTCCCGGGGAGTGAATCCGGGAATTACTTGGAAGAAAAGAAAAAGGCGGGATAGCCGAGGCTCTCTCATCAGTCATTCGTTTCCGTGGGAATCACCCACCTAGAACTTGGCGTGCTTCCGGGGAGAATCCGCTCAGAGAAAAGGAAAGAACCGCCTCGATTCGGTTTGGAACTTTGATTACCGGATCATTAAGGGCAATAGCGTGTTTCCTTCGTCAGGAACAATGGGATTGCTTTACTCTTTTTGCAACAACTTACGTGAGGCTTGAGAAATTTTCTGGGTCGAATACATTTTTGATCTGAGTAGTCGATATTGTTGAATTTGTGAATAGACAAGGGAAAAAATTTGTATTCGTGGTGGAAAAAATACAACTTATGCTAAAAAAAATCCATAATTTTTCTGAAAATAAAAAAAATATATACTCGTGTTTGTGCGGTGGTATATTGAAAAATAGGTATTTTTATTTTAGTGTTCAAAATAAATTTTTTTCTGAAAGTCATGTATTTCTTTGTATGAATACTTTCGGGACTTTCTATTCCCTTGAGTTCATAAATTCTATCACGTCCATATGTTATACTTATTAAATGGAAGTTCATCTAGCATAATTAATTACATCATTGAAGGCATTTTTTTACAATCATGCACTTATCTCTATCATTACATATTCACTTTATGAGGTTTTTTGGAATTTCTAATATTGCAATACGCTACAAATGATAAGAGCCTTTTTTATTCTCTATGTGAGTTTCTCCTGATTATTCATTTATTTATTTCGAGAATCAATCTACTCGCATAGAATATTTTCATATGATTGATTTACATATCATTACACTTTAATTTATTTTTATTAAACTTCTGTTTTAAATGTCTTATTTTATTTTCATCTCGAACTAAAAACCTATTTTTCAAAACGTTGTTAACAACAACCTTATTTTTTTTATTAAATCTTAACATCATATTATTTAATATGTTAATTTAGTGACTATTAAAGGGGAAAGTTGGAATTTTTAATTTTTTTTCGCCGGTTCTCGTATCATTTTTTGAATCGATTTTTTGAGTATATTTACTCATAATAATTATACTTTTTTGAAAATGAAACGAAACTTGTATAAAATATACCCTTGTTTTGAAACATCACTTTATTCAATATTTAAAAAAAAAAATTTTATAGATTTATCATATGCACTGATTAGTTACTTAAGATTTCCTGATTACAAATTGTTTTACCATTCATACACTTCTTTTGTAAAAAAATTTATGCATTAAAAAAAATTTTTTTATTTACTTAATCCGCCTATTTACTTACTGTAACGTCATTTTCTTTATTAAAATGAAAATTTCATTATTCTATTGCTCTTTTTATATCATTGTTTATATTTTCGGATATTTTTTGAATTTTTTCAATACTGCAGTATTTCGTCTTTTTTTTCGCATTGTTTTTTTTGTTACAATTATGTGTTGTATCGAATTTTTTATATTTATATTGATGGTTCTTATAATTCTGTTATGGCCCTTAATATTTTACTAATTATGTTATTTATTCATTCGTGATTCGAAATAGACCCATTAAAATAAATCTAGATTAACTTCAAACGGATTCAATTTTTAATGTTTATTTTTTTACTACTATTATTCAAATTTTGTATGGACACAAATTCACATTTTTAATAAAAATATGCGCTTGAAGAATTTATTTATAGGCTTCGAAACTTTCGAATTTTCGATACTGAGAATTATTCATTGCTCTGTGTTCTAGATTAATCAATTTATTTATAACTAGGAATGAACGCAATATCGCGTGATTCTACGTAATACTTTAAACACATAATTATGTAAACAAAGTTTTCTATAAAATTTTCATAAATAATATAACTTTATAATTATTATACACATAATATTTCATACAAATTCATGTTTATTTTATCATGACTTCTATCATGTTAGTAATTTCGTTATTTATTCACTCATGTTTCAAAATTAATCCAATCAAATAAATCTAGATTTTTTAAAAATAATCCTAAATATACGATCTTTTTTTTGCTCTCCTCTTATTACTATTTCATACAAATACGAGTATATAGGTATTTTTCAATTAGAATTCGCATTTAAAATATTTAATTTACAGGCTTCGAATCTTTTAGGATTTTCAGTTATAAGATGTAATCATTGTTCTGTGTCGTCGATTAATAGATTAATGTGTAATAAGGAAGAACTAAATTTCACGTGATTGTGATAGTTTTATTATACAAGTTTTCTAGACATACTTCATTAAAAACTTTTCGGTAATAACGCGACGTAACATTTGGCTAACATCAGAATCGTGCGATGTCGCGGTTTTGTATATTTATCGGAGCGCGCTTCGGCAACTCTCGGGGGATCTCTTTGTTTCTGTGTCGTGCTGAATGCAAATTTCTCGCCGCGCGCGACGTGCGTTACGTTACGTTAAGCTTAGTGCTTTCGGGGGCGGCGCTATGGAAACGCAAGGTCACATCCGGTCGGCGTCCCGAGCGCCAAAAGCCCGAGGCAACTGGTAATGATAATAATTACCGTCTTGCCCATTGCGCTAAAACTCCATTCCGGCCATTTCTTGATCGCCCTCGTTCCACAGGCACCACCTTTATTCTCAGCGTCGAAATATTTTCCAGGCATTCTAATTTGTCTCTCGCATGATGTTGGGTCATATTTTATGTACTCTGGCATGATTAATTGTTCGGGAAACGTCATTATGAGGAATGGAGAATTTATAATGGCAACTTTATGGATGTTATCGGCGACTTTCAGGTTTTAAATGACGCGATCCGTTGATATTAACAGTTTGGATGCTGAAGAATGAGAGGTTTTGGCAGAAAAATATTTCTTCAGGATTTTGAAAATGAGTTCCTTTTAAATTTTTATAGTTATTTAAAATTTTAAATCTTAATTGTAGTTTACTTTCGGGTTTTTGTATGAAAGTAAGTCGATAGCAACGTTTTACATGTTCGTTATTGTGACTTTGAAAGTACGGGATATTTCATTTCAATCATTGAGGTGACTATAAACTTTTTCACTTTTTCACTTGAACATTTTTCAATTCCAGGTTTCTACGTCATCGTTGATTTCAATCACGTACATATTTCCCAGAATAAGCTCAGAGATAGTTTCTTAAATTATCTTATTTCGAAATTTTGCTGTCTATTTTTAGAGAGAAATATAAATAACCTTCATGAAAAAACTAAAAAGTCTCAATTTTACAATCACCCTCATTGACTCAAAAACTAAAATACAAATATTTTTTTCCTAATTAAGAACTCACCACTTTATTTCATATCAAAATTCTCATTATTATCCCAAAAACAGGGAAATGAATTTAACTGTAACGTTATTACAGAAAATAACACAGTTTTTAAGAATTTCAATGACCAAAAACTCGTTATTCATTTCTATTTTCCTTTTTCTTCTATAATGAAATAAATTTTTGGTAGAACAGCGTTAATAATAATTAGATTCTTGACATGAAACTTCTCTATGTTAACAGAGTTCCCAAACCCTACACGGAGAGAAATGCCTTGGTTACAGCAACCATTGATGTGGTGAAATATGGATCCACTAAAGTTTTGTATTCTACAACCAAAACTTTGGTTATGACAACTAAAGCTTCTGTTACAGCAACTAATGCTGAATTTTCATGACTGATCCTTAAATTGCAATAACCGATAATTTGGTTAACATATCTTAAGTTTTTCTTTTACTACCCAAAACTTTAGAGGGCTCATATTTTACTATATTAATGGTTATTGTAACCAAAAATTTCTCTTTATGTTCATCATCCTTTATTTCAACGTCTCAGCTAATTATTCTAAGTTGATTTCGTTAAAATCATCTCAAAGCAAGTATATCGATCGCAATTCCAAAAGATTCGAGACCCCCTCGTTTGGACGAGTCTGGGTTCCGTCGGCGAAAGGAAAGCCAAGTGTCATACTTGTTTTCAATGATCGCGGGCAGCGATTTGGCGTACCGGAGAGTAGATGCCTCGATTCAATTAACTTTATCGCAGTTAAGTCCAAGTGACACGTTGCTGCGTCAGGCCTTCGTCACTTATCCGATGACCACGTGTTCATCGGGGCATATTAGCTGTTATATACAGGAGCACGCTACGATGGGCGCAATATACTAGAAACGGTTATGGGAGCCTTATCTGCAGCGAGCGAGGATGCCGTTTCCCATTATTCGGGCATGGTATACTCGAATTTGGGGCGCTTCGCTTGATATGAGGCGCGAATAATGATTTAATCATGTCAGGCTTGAGGAGGTTCCTGCGTTTACGCACTTGCGAAAATTTGGGGGACTAAGAAATATCTAGAAAGTTGAAGGGAAAGTGAAATTTGATAGAAGAAGCTGTTTTGAAAATTGCGTCTTTAAATTTTGTGATGATAGTAATAACAATATTATTTTTTACGCTTGCTAAAAAAAAATTAGTTGCAAAAAGAACCCTCCAGAAATTTATTTACTTGTGGAACTTTTTGTAACAGTAATGAAAATTCTTGAAACGAAACAATAAATCAACTATTCCATTTATTGATAATATACCTATCTAACTTTAAGATTCCAAATTTCCCCAAAACAATAGAATTATTAAAAGAACTATCAATAAAGTAATAAAATATTTTTTTCCTGAATCGACAAAAAAAAAATACTTCAATGTTCCATTTTCTAGAACATTAATTTCAAAATATTCCGATCTCCCCGTATCAGCTTATGAAAAACACGAAATGGACTCAGAAAAGATAAAAAAACAAAATACTTGATTCATCGGCCATGGCTACAAAAAACTACTCGATTCTCTTTAACCGAATCGCCGAAAAATGTCTTTTTTCATTACTGTCTCAGAAATAATGACCTCCGATGCTATTAACCAAAGAACCTCGTAACTTCCACCCTGACCCCAATATTTCGTAAACGTACCCCCACGGGCGTGCGACCCCCAATCCCAAACCACGTTGTTTCCCCGAAACCTTCCGGGCTACTTTTTTTTCGTCCCCCTCACCCCCCCCCCCCCCCCGTCGACATTTTTCCCATCATTCGGGTCGGTTAAAGTTAATGGAACGCGGCACCGCAATATGCGGAAAGTCGCGATCGTTACCCATTCGAAATGGACCGAAAAGATGCGAGCGAAATTGCGCCCACTATGTACGATCGCACGTGGGGACGCGACTCCCGGAAGTGCTTCTCGTTCGGGAAGAATCAAACGTCCCCTGGTCCCATGATTTATACGCTCCACGCCAAGTCGCGGGTGGATCCCGATGAACTCCACTTCGCCGACTTTTATATTTATGGGACCTCGCCGATTTCACGCCCGAGGAACAAAAAGGAATCTCGCTGATCCGCCAAAAGTCGCACCCACGAAAACGTTACGCCCTTCCATTGACTCGCAAATCATCGTATCGGTTCATGCATTTTTCGAAGATTCGTCTTTGTGTTCTTCTTGAACGAGGAAAAATGAGTTCCATTGGGAAAAACGCGTGAACGTATTGAGTTGGAGTGAGATCTGCATGATCTGGGATTGGAGAGATAGTCAGATAGTACTGTTGTAGACATCTTTGTGTATTCAATGCTGTATCACGATTGGTTGAAAATGCAGCACGATTCGTCAAAGATGCGTTGGAAAAATCCAACGTTCTTGTATTTACATTAGAAGAATACTATGTTATGCCTTGTAACGTCACTTTTTTTTTCGTCCCCGGCCCGAAAAGTTGATTTTTTGCCACTTGGGCCGAAAAGTGACGCCGTGAGGTATGTTAACATTATAACATCATTGACGAATTTGACTTGTAAGTGTCATGACGCGAACGTTAAAATATCATTTTAATAAGAAAACGAAGCTTTAGTAAGTGAAAATCACTTTGCTATAGTAAAAGTTGTTTTAGTATGTGATTGATTGTTATGTGGCGTGGAATATCATGCTTCTCTTAGTCAAAAAGTAGTTTGTGAAAAATAGTTAAGAAAATCTCTTCCGAATCCGTCACATCCAATTTTAAAAATGAATGCCAAAACACTATTATTGATTTGAACTATAGAAAATTTTACATTTTCAAATTATTAGAAAGTATAACTCACGAAATGATTTATAGAATAATTATTGAATAACGCTCCTTCATTATAGTCTATAATTTCCATCATTAACACTATTTTAGGGCTAAATAAAAATGAAGAATTCATTTCCTTTTTTTTTTTTCTTTTTTCAAGCTTTCAGCCACTTTATTGGGCTCTCCTCGGGAACTACATTTACATGAAAATAATTTGTAAATTAATTTTTTTATTAGATTATAATATGTGAGTAATAAAAAATTTCATTGTAAGATATTAACGCATATAAATATTAATTAACAAATTATTTTTATGTAAATGTAGTTCTTGAAGTGGGCTCAATAAAGAGGCTGAAAGCTTGAAAAAATAAAAAATAAAATCAGTTGTTTATTTCTTTTTTCGCTCCAAAAAATCGTAAATATGAAAATTATATTATTTATGCAATGTCACAATGTGCAATTGACGATTATTCCTTACATACATAATTATGATAATACGATTATAATTATTAGATTCACCGTACGATATTATGTTTATCATTGAACGATATAAATATTTGTGCTGTACCACTATACAGTGTGGTCCAGTTTAAAATAATCAAAGTTTACCCTTTTTTCTCATATTTTTCTGAAAACTGTGTTCTGCGACTTTTTACAAAACTCAAAATCAAAAAAAATATTGAAGTTAGAAATCTGAGAAATCTGATAGGTTAAGACTTGTGACTTGAAAATCTTTTTTGATTATTAGTTTTGTAAAAAGTGGCAAAAGACTTTTAAACTCAGAAAAACATATACAGGGTGCGCCACCAAAATCCGGACAAATTCAACAAAAAATTCATTACAAATATTTGTCATGAATAAATTTAAAAAAAAAAACCTTTTTACATGCTA
>JAPYZL010058672.1:0-12597 GCA_030522825.1 Platygaster orseoliae | reverse complement strand
TTTGCCACTTTTCACAAAACTCAAAATCGAAAAAGATATTCAAGTTTGAAATCTGAGAAATCTGATTGGTTAAAACTTCTAACTCGAATATCTTTTTTAATTTTGAGATTTACGAAAAGTGGCAAAGAACTTTTCGACTCAGAAAAATATGAAGAAAATTTGGGTAGAGTTTGATCCGTGGTTTTCATCCCCACTCCTCGTAATAGCGCGTTTATTAGTTAAATTTCAAACTCGAATATCTCCGATAGTTTTGAGTTTAGCGAAATGTTGTAGAGGACTTTTAGTTTTAGAAAAATCTGAAGAAAATTAATGCAAATTATCGTCCGTAGGTTTTGATACACCCTGTATATTGATATTATTATTTATTTATTAAGAAAATATACATATTTAATACCTAAAATAAGACGTATACATCAGCAATAATCAATTTTAATACTAAAAAAAATTTTATCTTTATTTATATTTATACTTATATTTATTTTCATATTTATACACAATTTTATTTTATAATTAAATACAAATATTTAATACTCAAAATAAAACGTATACATTAGCAATGTATACAGAAACATTAAAAATCTATAAATACTTAAATATTTTTAAAAATTTAATATAAGTTCTAAAAAAATACGATTATCACTAAAATGTATTAATACTCAGAGACTATGTTATTGTAATTTTCACAAAAATTTATAAAACTTTGAGCATAAAATTCTGAAAATCGATAGAGAAATGCATGAATATCCTCGAAAATTCCTTACGTTAGATAAATATATATAAAAAATACGACATAAGAAACGAAAAGAAATACTTGAAATATGTAAAAAGAATACTTTTTTCTGAAAAATTAATTTTAATGCTAAAAATCCTCAAAATAATTAATACTATAGCATCAACTATGTAAAAAATTTGTGAAGTGGTTCTTTTCTCAACGATCCGTGGGAATAGTAAAAATATATGCAATTTGGAATTGTAGAGCATCGGATTCCGAAACTCTATGCAGACACTTTTCATTTTACGAAAAATATAAAAATTTACTGAAAATATCAAAAAACCTTTAAAGCACTCCTGAAAATTGATGTAAATTTCAGAAGTCTACAAAAATATTGACAATTGTAAAACTGTTATTTTCAGAGCACTAAAGTTTAGACATTTATAAAAATATTTTTTTAAAATCCTAGATAAACATATTCTAGGACTCAAAAGAGATATTACATTATGCTTACATACTTAATTAAATTTTTGGTAAATATTGTAATCTGTATGAGTTGGTGTATGGGGAGTTATATTGTTTGGGCTGACTATTGGCAGGTTGTATCACTAGATGAATAGCTATGTAGCTGGAATAACGTATAGCTTGGAAGATTGTAAGCTATTCTAATGAGTAAGATAAATTTTTTATATTTTTTACTCAGCTTGAGAAATAAAATTGCTTATTTTATAATTTGCTTTCGTAGATGTGAATTAGTTTATATCGTTTCGTCTTGCGATTGAGAGTTATGTCAGCTGAGTACTTGAATTAAGGCTACTTTTTTCAGTAACTTTCAGAACCAATGTAGCACTTGACATTTGTTATGAACATTCAATAATCTAACTGTTTCAACAATATCACGAGCAAAAAGTAACTTGAAAAAAAAAAAAATAAAAATCAAGTTTACAGTTGCAAGTCATTCGTTAGATTATTTTATTTGTAGGTATATTAATTACTACGTGAACTACAAAAAAGTAGAACAAACTACTCAAAGAAACAAAACTCATGATTTGAACACATTTACTTTAACAAACAAATTAGTTGAAACAGTCATTTAGTTACCTGGGTACAGATATAATGAAATTACTTACGTTATTCAAAATTATCGAAAAAACCCTAAGACACTGTAAAGAATTTTAAATTGAAAACTGGGTGAACGAAAAAGTTTGACTTTTACAATTAGAAACATTTCACAATTATTTCATAGCCAGATAATTTCCCAAATTTCATTTTACTGTCTTACATTCCAACATCTTTTACTTGTAAATTGTATTTCCATGAGCCAAAGAAAATTTAAAGAAACTGCTTTGTAAATGTACAAGATTTTTCTCATGTAATGTCCTAATATACACTATCACTTATTGGATATGATTCTCAGTAATCGCGACCAAACTCATAA
The DNA here is from genome assembly GCA_030522825.1 of Platygaster orseoliae. Lineage (NCBI taxonomy): Eukaryota > Metazoa > Arthropoda > Insecta > Hymenoptera > Platygastridae > Platygaster > Platygaster orseoliae. The sequence goes on along the minus strand of JAPYZL010058672.1, from coordinate 10,447 downwards.
CACTAGTTTACATGAAAAATCTACTTTGCAAAAAAAGTGTTTTCGAGACTAATTTGGAGTCACTGAGTATGAAAACATCAATCATTCATTTTTCCAAAGAAGCGTTATCGAAATATTTGCAAAAAACTTGTTTTTATAATTTATTGCCAGAAATATCAAAAATCATTCAATCAATTACCATAAAATATATATCATTGGAAAGGAATACTTCTTAGCTTTATGTTGATATACTGCTTTTATCGATCGAATTAGTAGTTTTTAAGTTACAGCTACTTAAAATGTGAAAAAAGTGCGTTTTTCAGAATAAGTAATTTTTTGACACGAGCTTTTTTAAGATTTTCAATAGCTGTAACTTAAAAACTACTAATTCGATCGATAAAAGCAGTATATCACTGTAAAGCTAATTGTAAGAAGTATACCTTTCTAATAATATATATATATATTTAATGATAATAAAGTCAATTGTTCTTGAAATTTTTGGAAAAAACTGAGAAAAACATGCATTTTGCAAATATATTAATGACACTTCTTCCGAAAAATGAATGAATGTTATTTTCGTGTTCAGCGACCTTAAATTACTTTGCAAAACTCTTTTTCTGAAAGGAAGTTGCAACTAACGAAAAATTCGTAAGCTAGTGTAATTTGTAAATAAATGTTTGTCAGTATCAACCCTGTTTAAAAAAAAATACAACGGAACCTGCACCAGCAGCGCCGAGCCTGAGAACGGCGTCGCCTTGGAAAGATATGGAAAGCGTGGCGGTGTCTTCGAGGCGCGCGAGAACTTCTTCGGGTATGTCCTCGGGTTCGCGTAGTCTGAGTGTGACTTCACCCCCACCACCACCGTTCTGACCGCTTCCACCCCCGGGACTCGTAGAGGCCGAGTACATGAACACGGATCCGTACCCATGCAACGATTGCAGAGGCAACCTTACACCACCAACTTCTCCAACTGGACCCTGTAATTATAATTACCATCGCACAATTGAAACAATTACTTTTACTCTCCATTTGTACTTTCATAAAACTAAGTGTGGATTAAAAAATGTGGCAGCAAGGACGGCAGTTTTGAAATATAATCTAAAATTGGTAAAATAATTGATGATTTGATTATTTTTTTAAACTTTGTCGTTTATGCCATGTATTAAAAAAATGTTTTTCACTCCTAGTATTATCTTTTCAAGCGCATAACAACAATGAAAAAAGAATTCTTGAAGTAGTAAAAAAAAATTCGACGTTTTAAATAATTGAAATTTATAAAATAAATTCTAAATCTTTATGGAATTCCAGAATTTTGTTAGACAAATCTGACAGCTTAAGCTGGAAACTAGCATACCTACTTAAATATCAAAATATGTGATTGCAATGTGTAATCGCAATCCGTGATTATACAATCCGTGTGAATATTCGATAACGCTCCGATGTGAGCGTTAATAAAGGCCGCGCAGTTGTGGGATTTAACTTTCCCGACTCATAAAACCCTTGATTATGTTCACCGAGTGGAAATAATTATCGCGAGGTCGAATTCGGCTTGCTCGACGATGGCTCCTATTTATGTGGGAATTAGAAAAGCTGTAAATCGAATCGTAAATTATGCCCGTCGTAACGAGAGTTGCTAAAGCTCACCCTGAACAAGCTAATGCGATAATTGTCCTTTGGATGAAGGATACTCTTTTCCAGGGCTTACTGATGAATTTCCATTTTTTTTCCTTTTTTCCATTGTGTCTTGGAGAGGGAAATTGAATTTTCCAAGTCTCTTTCAGAGTGACTTTTTCCCTGACTGACGCACTTTTTTATCCTCTTTGCCTAATTTATTTTAAATTATACTGGTTGAGAACTTTTATCGTAATGATGGTGAATAATTTAATGGAATGAGATAAAAGGATGAACGACAATTTTACCATCCAGAATTGTAAAATGTCGAAAGACAATGATTTAAAAAGATTCATATTTTCTATTATTATTTAAATTGTTGCTTTATTACATATTTCAGTTGACCATAATCAGTTTTAGTGAAAATTCGGGCAACAAAAGTAGACGTACGTTTCCGATGCTTGAATTTTGCGTGCTCTGGGGAATTGCTATGCAAAATGTAGTGCGATCCGTATATTATATTGGACCACGTTCAGATCACACTTTTTTAGTAGACTTTGTACGTTGTTGGAAGCCGAAATTTCCGTTATATTATTTACTCAATTGATTTTACAACGAACTACCGTTTTCCTGTCATCATTCAGCTTCGGTATTGGATAAATAATCTACGAGCGTTGTTATCTATTTCGACGCTTATTTTCGTAATGGCTTTTTCAATATGGTAACTTGAATTCGGACAACTATTTGTGTTTTTTAAAAATATGCTTTTGCATACAGAATATTAATGACGTTATGAATTGTATAAACGAAAATTCGAAAGTTATTTATACATTATCCTAGATTTTCAAAAATATGGTGAATTTCGATATGAATTGTTAAAAAAATATCTCTAATGAAGCTATAAATACCACAAGAAATAAATGTTGATTTTTCAAAATTTTGGCGTTTTTTTTAATTTTTTGCTGCGTTGAGACTTGAAAATTTTTAAATTGTTAGTCAACGTAATTTTCAATTTCATTATTTCATATTTTGACAGAAGAACTTTCAGTTTCTATAAAACCAGTTCTTTGATTAATTTCTCAGCTCTATAGTTTCAACTTTACAACACTTTTGACAGTTTTCTATAAAAAAAAAAATTTTTTCAAGTTCCTCCTTTTTCCATTTGTAAGTAAATATGGTTTTAAAAATCGTCTGAACTGTATAAACTGATATTCTTCAAAATTGAAAAAAAAAATTTCAAACTGTTCAAAACTATATCATTTTTATTAATTACTATGAAGCAAATATTTAAAAAAAATGTGAAGAAATATCAAAACTGTAAAACTGTTTAAACAAAAAAAAAGGCTAAAAAAATTTTCAGTCGATGAAATCATTAAAAAAACTGTAAAAATAGCACAAATAGACAGGAGTGTAAATTTTACAGTTTTATATGTTTAAAAAAAACGTGAAATATTAAAATGTTCAAAATTTACAAACACTTTGTTCAACCTTGTAAGCTTTTGAAACAAATAATGAATTTTCATACTCGCTTTTGAATACTTAAAAATGAGAGAGTCTTAACTTTAATTTCTTGAATTTTTATCAGAAAAACTACTTTTGCAAAATTCCTCATAATTTTTATCAACTTAAAAAAACTTTCGAAACTTCATTGAGTACTGTAAAAGATTTTCAAAACCGTAAAAACTCAAGTTTAAAAAACTACATATCATATTCCGATAAAAAATCTTTCTTTACTGACAACATATTTATTCGTTTGTTAGCAATAAATATTTATTCACATTTTTTGATTTAACAGAATTCTGCAGTTTTGACTTCATGAACGAAATTCACTCTAGTTTGAAAGTTTAAACATTTAAAAAGTTTGAATATTTTTTATAATGTCTAATCTTCATATTCACATATAATAGAACTTTTCGATTCACAAATTTTTGAAGTTGTACAAATTTTTCAAAATGATCCATCACAATTGTGATGAAACTCCAAATTGTCATTTTGTTAGAACTTCGTTAATCTTAAGATACATACTTATACAAAAACTGTCTGAAACTGTTGTAATACCTAAAACTGTAAAATTGTGAAAAATTTTGTTGACAGTTAAAACAAGAAAAAAAGGTCAAATTCTTCCCAAAAGGGAAATAGATTGGAAGTCAAAAATTTTTGAAACAAACCTCAATAAAGATTGTAAAAACTTTTTAAGGGGGCGTAAGGGATAACTTGAAACAAAAAACACTTTTTTCGCTGATTTTTTACGGAGATACAGCTCAAGTAAATTTATGCAAACTTTTTTTAAATTATAAAGCATCATCTACAGAATGTTTTGTTAAATTTTTGTAATTAAATATTGAAAAACAAGCCGGTGACAGAGAGTTTCCCAAAACGTCTTTTTGAAAACACGTTGTACGGTGAACACAATAACTCGGCATAGAACTATCGGAAATCAAAAAGTTGGTAAATTTACTTAAAGTAAGAGTTAATTTTCCCCCCTTCGTCGTTAGAAAGTTATTATTTTCGTTTTTCAACAATTCATGGTCTATTGAAGCAAAAAACGCGATTTTTCGCTAAATTTTCCGCCATTTTTTAAGTGGAAAATTACTTAAATATGAAAATAGGAAATTTTCAAAAACGTAGGGGGAGGAATTTTATACTATGAAAGTATGTTCCAAGTTTGAAAAGAATCAGTCGAGTAGATTTTACAGGATCGTGTTCACAGACTCAAAAAATTGGTTTTCAGAAAAACGCATTTATAATTTATTTATTACTCTACAAATGAGAAAAAAATTTTTTTTGTGACTTACACTGAATCATCGATTGATTTGAAATTGTGACACAGCATTTTCGAAAGGTTAAACTTCAAGAAAACGTAAAAAAATAAAATCGATTTTCTGTATCTGCTTATCCTTTACTCCCCCCTTAATTCAATATATATATCCAAAATTGACTGAATCTTTCGTTACACATCACGATTTATTGGCACATCTATGTAAGGTAAGTATATTAACTTAACTTTTAACTTTGATAAAATTCTTAAGTAAACTGCTTCGTCGGTAGATTGGGGTGATGTTATGACAATAAAAGGAAAATGAAATCTCGCAACGTCTCAGGTAACGAACGAACCGTAAATTTCGCGAGCGAGGAGCAGAACGCGCGAACCGGGCCATCTACCTATCTACGCTGTCGCGTTGTCGTATCTCATTTGCATTTTCACGCCTTCGCCATTTACAACGCAGGCTCCAACGGATTACGGCCGCGCCCTGAAACTGCACGCGCGATAGATGCAAAATATTTCTCCGAAACACGAAAATTTTACGCTCAAACTTAAAAAATCAGGAATTATAAGTAATTAAAAAAAAGACTTCACATAATGGAAAAAATTTTCATCTTTGATACTTTAATTCAAAACGCAATCAAAGAAATTTCATTTTTCTACTATTCATTTTGGTAATTCATCTTTCATCCTTCAAAAAAAGTGGAAAAATTTCAGCGACTTAAAAGAGTTCATTTCCCACAGGTAAAGACACCCAGAGCGCGAGAAGTGTCGTGGAAAGGCGAAGAAAAGTTTTCTGGCTTCGATAACTTTTCTGTCATGAAAATTTAATCGCAAGCTCGAGAACAATGTAATTAAATGTGGTAAAAAGTGTTTATATATGTACAAGCGAAAGTTGTGTGAAAGAAAAGGTAATTGGTTATGAGAATGTAGAAGTTCAAGAAAATAGTAACAAGAGTTACACTCAAGTTATAAAAATATTATTTATTTATTATTGTCGCATACTTACATTTTTTTTCTTTTCCTTTTTTTTCCTTATCGAAGTAATAAATACTCAAAAACCACCACAAAACGCTATTGAAAAAGGAAATAAATAAGGTAAAATAGTGAAAGCTTCTAAGAAAAACAGAGAAAAGCACAGAGAAAAGGCGGAAAAGCACGGCCCTGTTCGCTCGATCGAACAACGACGGCGGGGCATTTTTCACGCGTGTAAAACATAGCGGGCGATTGGCCAAACCCGAACGATGTATCATCGGCGGTCGCAAAAAAAGCCAGCCCCGCGCCCCTCCCCGGGGTACATTGTTTACCGCACGTCTACGCGGCCGTGATTAGTACCAACAAGCGTATGCCCGTTTTTCTAGCGACGGCGCTGTGATAGAGACAACTTTTATTCCATTCAATTTGTCATCCGAATGGCTCGGTAAACGATCCGCCCCATGGAAAAATATATCACAAAACACTGTAACGGGAAAAAAGGCTTGAGCAGAAATAGAGTTGGAGTCAGTGGCGTAGCAGAGTTTTTAAAAATTTGGAGTGAGTTGAATTTTTTTGTTTTGATGGAGGAAACTTTGGAAATTTGAAAAAAATTTTAGTGATTTGGAGAGCTGGAAAATGGGAGTTTCGAGAGTGCAATAAATTTGAAGAAAATTTTTTTAAATTTAATTTAACTTTTCACAACTCAGAATTAAAACACAATAACTCGCGACTCCAACATGCTCTACTAAAAAAAATTATTCTTTATTGTTTCTGAACATTCAAAAAAGTGCATTTATCAACATATACATGAATTTTCCAAAGCGGAAAGCAAAGTTATTCGTAGGTCACGAAATGAATTCCGTTCATTTATGAAAGCGGAAAATAGTTGATGGTAGTTGCAGTGGAAAATGAAAGAGTATTCTATGCCAAGTCGGTGGAATGGAAAATAAATTATGCGAGAAATAAAAACGTCGACTTTTTTCAGAAGCCGAGTTGTGATTCGTGTTGTGGGCGCACATAACTCCGTACATGGCGGGGCTTGGAATTGGTCGCAGGAAAGAGCGATCCATCATTTTCGCTGAAAGTGAAAGAAGAAGCCGCGTTACATCGCGAACCTCGTGGAAATTGAGTTATCGCGCGATGTGTTATGCTTTCCAGCTTTTAATTTTCGTGCTCTTTTACGAGCACCCAGAGAATCGTTTCGTTCGAGATCTGTGAAGAGCTGGAGCTCTGATGAAGTGACGAGCAGTACTGAATTCAACGAAATTCTGTAAATTCCAAGAAACTCCAATGAGTTATTGAAGCCACGCAATGAAAAAAATGGTCGAGAAATGAAATATTGAAATCCTTATTAGAGTTTTTTCAGGATCCGAGTTAGGTTGAAATAATTTTTCCAAAATTCATGAAAAAAAACCTTTTTTTTCTTTTTTGAATTTTGAAGTGAAGAAGAAAATTTTGAGTAATGGAGAAACGAAAATATAAAGAAGATTATGTATGAAAATTTATGCAGTACCGTCAAACTGGAAAAAGAAGCTTTAGAACTGTGTGAAATATCGGATTTAATGAGCTGTTGCAAACAATTTTATAGCTAAAACTTTAGTAGTTAGTAATAACTCTGATAGGTTTCTAAGTTAATTACTGCATTTCGAACGGTACGAAAACTCAATCATGCAATTACAGACTCAATAATTTTTATTTTTTAGCCTTTTTTACTAGTTCAACAGAAAATATAAATTTGGATAAAATTGGATTTAGTGTTCCGTCAAATCTATGAAAACTTTATAAAATTCTTGTGAGTGATGAAGAACTGTCAGAATTGTGATAAAATTTTTTTTAAATCTCTCAATCTCCAGCAATTTTAAGTGTATCAAAAAAAAAAAAAATCGTGTTCATTTTCTTAAAATTTTTTAGTGTACATCTGAAAACTTTCTCAAATTTTTTTCGATTGATGTTCTCTATTGTAAGTAAAGTATACACTGTCATATTGTAAAATTGTTGAAAATTGTTGAACGTAATTTGGAAAATACATACTGAATCTGTAAAATAGTTTTGAATTCCTTTTAAACTGTTTGTTTGACAATAGCTTTCAATTGTTAAAAGTGTTGAAGCAAAAAAAAAACATTGCTTGAACTTTAGGAAACTTGAAAAAGTAGTTAAATTTTTAAAAACTGTCTTACGCTGTATCGAAGGCGTTGAAATGGACAAAATTTTGGAAAGTCAAAAACCCTCAGAAATAAGAAAAAAAAAAAAAAAAAAATTAAAATACATCAAAACCCTAAAAATTATAAGGAAAGTACATCTTATCTAACAGTAAAATATGTTTAAATGTAATAAATTTTAATATTGCTGAAATTCTTATTAACTCTTTAAATTGCAACAAAAAAAATTGAATGAAATTTTGAAAAATTTTAATTTTGAACAGGCATCATACTAAAAACTGTGTATATTTTATGGAAGTGTTTAAAAACGTCAAGTTGTTCTAAAATAAAAAACAAGCGAAAGTATCACAATTTATGATTGTCGTAGTTTTGAAAATTCTGAAAAAATGCCTTTGAATTTATCAAAACTTGGAAGAAAACATACATACCCGATTTCCGAAAAGGTGTATTTCGTTTGAAATTTCAATTTATAAAGACCTTTAGAACTTCTCAGAAATTTAAGAAATTATTCAACTTGATACAAACTTTTTAACCTGTTCAGAAACTTTATAAAATAATGAGACTAAATTTAACCGTGTATATGTATTTCAGCGGAGTTGCCTATTATGTAAAGATTGTAAAATCTTTCAAATTCTTTAAATGTAAAAAGTTGTTAGGAAAATTTTAAATAACTGGTCAATAACTGTTCAAACTTCGATATCTGTATAAATTTCCAGAATACTGTAAAAATTTCTAGAATACTGTAAAAATTTCCAGAATACAATGTCTATAAAAATTTCCAGAATATAATGTCTATGAAAATTTCAAGAATACTTTGTTGTTTTAAAATTTTGATCAGCTGTCACATTGCCAAAATTTCTAAATATAGTCAAATCTGCTACAATGAATTTTCAATTATTCAAAAATATCGATAACAATGAAAAAGTTGAACTCTGGAGACTTTTTGAACTGTAAGAAAATATTTTTTAAACTGTCTAAAAAATAATGAAACTCTAATGAACCGTCTATACTCTGAAACCATTGTCAAAATCGTAAATATACTCTAAGTTGTTTAATCTGATCATAAAACTGAAAAATCCCTTAAGCCTTCAAAATCGTGAAACATTCCATTATTCAAAAATTTCTGAAACTAAAGTGTTAAGTGCAAAAGTCTTCGTATCAGTCTACGATATTTAATGTTCAGTAATATTACTACAAAACTAACCAAACACGACCTTAATTCAAACAAATTCAGTTCCTCCGACGCACAGTCTACTACTCCCATTTTCAAATTTTTATCATCCCTTTCATGCTTCAGTTCCGACTTCAACCCATTCCACCCATCAAAGTGTCTCGTACCTAAAAAAATGTTCTCTGCTTTTTCCTAACTTGCAAGACTTCTTTTCGATCAATCGATTTTTCATTGAATGAACCACGTTTTCTCTTGAGCAAGGTTCTGTACGTGAAACTGAAAAGAGAAGACAAACGCAATCATCCCCTGAAAAGGAAGAGGAGAAAGAGGTCATTGTGCCGCGTCGTTTCCTCTTGTCTCGCTCTGCATAAGCACTCCTGAGCTACTTTCCTCCCCCTTTATTGACTCTATTTTCCAAGCGCCGCTCGACTTGGCGAGTAATTAATTCAGTTTCGTAATTTCTATCATCGTAGAAGCACCTAACCTAACCAAGATTTATGCCCGTAGCTTTTCATCCTTTTTTGGCTTTTTACACCGACTGAAAAGCTCGAAAGTTTCGAGCCCGAGCTTTATCGCGGAATACTGTCACGATCACAAAGTGCGCCTTCTCAAAAAGGTCAAATATTTCCAGATTTTCCTCAAAAGTAATCACTTTATAGACGCGAAACTGATTGAAGTTCCGTTTTCGTCATCAAGTTTTCTTTGGTGGAAATACTGTACGGCACAAACGTCATCTGATGCGACTGATCGATAGCGAAACGGAGATATACAATGTACGGAAAAACGGGGCATATTTCGACGTATCGCGAAACAACAGAGGGACGTATTTTCATTAGACGAAGTACGCTGTTTTTTCAGCTTCCTTTGACAAGTGGAATTTTTTCATTATTTTTAATAAGAGAGTTTTTGCGATGCAGCGACCTACACCGTGAGCGATAGGAGTATAATGTGCTTAGTTTTAAGGAGCTTCGATGCTGTATTCGGGATTATTGGCATTTGCGGATCCTTAGGAAATTTCTTTTTCTGGTTAGCGAAGCTGGTTAACTGGAAAAAAGATTTTATGAAGGAATATATTGAGAATATAGTGAAATATATTTTCAGGAAAATTTAATTAGATTGAAATATCATTGAATTAAAAGGAAGGATTTATAAATTTTTGGAGTTTACACCTCCACGGACAATAAACACAGTTTCTCTCCCACATAAACTTACGAAATCTCTAAATTGACGACCGCCTTTTCCGTAATTACGGCGAATTTCCTCGTGAAACGTCTCCCAAGGCGGGAACCGTTCGATAGAAGAGGGAATAAAGCTCGTAGGTAGCCAAGTACGTAGGGTCAAGTGGCAAATATTAGTGGGAAAGCCGGCGTTGTTGGGTTCCGCGACGAAAGCTGCTTAAACGCTCGACTCCGGATCGTAAAGCCAACCAGGCAGAGAGCCTTTTCCTTCTCGTGAAAACTCGTAACCTTCCCTCTTCGACCCTCAAACCATCATCAATATAACCCCAACTTCCACTGTTCTCTAAATGTATTTATACTCAGTTGGTTCTAGATTCAGGCACTAGAAAAGGAACTTGTTATTACTTTTTTTTTCTTTCAATTTTATAGAACTTTGATATTGATTTGCAGTGAAGATAGAACATGATTTTTTTTTCGAAAAGTGCTTTTTTATAAGTGCTTAAAAACTATTTCACGTATACAGGGTGCGCCACCAAAATCCGGACAAAAAACCATTCAATATTCCCGCGATAATATGCTTCAGAAAGATATCGCTTTCAGTGTCTGAATA
>JAPYZL010058656.1:0-10056 GCA_030522825.1 Platygaster orseoliae | reverse complement strand
ATTTCCTGATGAGGGCCCAATAAAGATGGCCGAAAGCTAGAAAAATAAAATTCGTTGATTTATTTGTGCTCCAAAAGATCGAAAGAAAAATTATCGATCTTATATAATTTTTTTCTATAAAAAAAAGACAATTGGATGTAAAATTGTACATTTATTATAAAAAAATATTCGAGCCCCATATTTTTTAATAAAATTTGATATTTTTATAACAAAATTTTTCCATCTAATAAAAAATTTTCAATTTAAGAATTTTTTTTCCATTAGAAATGTCTTTTTATAAGAAAGAAATTCTTACAAATTAAAAAAAAAATGTATTCGTATAAAAACTTCTGAAAAAATACAATTTTATAAAAAGAATTTTTTTAATATTTTTAAAAAATGTTTATATTTTAAGATTTCTAAGAATACTTTATAAAAAAAGTTTTTTTTTTTATATAATAAGTTCGACTTTTTAAAAAATTTTATAAGGTTTTTATAAAGATTCACCATCATTAGAGAAGCTTGTTTTCGCTTCAAAATTGTTCCATTTAAAACGTTTTGCATAAAAGGTGACAAACAATTTTCAGTATAAACATCACTAAAACATTTCATGTTAGACATACTAAGAAAATTTAAAAAAAATTGAAACAAATTTTACTAAAAACTGAAATGTTTAAAAAATATTTCAATTGAAACATAATTAATAGAAGATATTAGAATTTTTCCGAAATAAGCATCACTGAAACATTTTATATAAAATAGGTCAGATATCTAACAAAATAAGCATTGTCAAAATGTTTCATCGTAGGTGTTTAAAAACGTTTATGAAATGTTTCAATCGAATTGTTTCAAATGAAATTTTTCAGACAACTTTCTTATAAAATATAACTGAAATATTTTACATGGAATAAATTAGGCACCTTTCAAAAATTATGTCTTAAAAACATTTCATTAAAAACGTTCGTAAATGTTTTGTAAATATTTTGATTTAAACGTTTCAGTTAAAAGAAATCAAAAATATTCATACAATAACATTTATAAGAGACTTTTTGTTATCTTACATGAAGGTTTCAGTTGTATTGCTAGTGAAATATTTCAAAGTATATATTTCAGATCATATTTCTTTAGGAATCTTTTATTAGAAAGGTTATAAATATATTTGTTATATCTTGGAATAGGAAAATTACAAAAGAAAGTATAATAACAGCTTTTTGAAATATTGTCTCATTTTGAAAAGCTTTTGTGCCGATTGGGTACATACGTTTACATATACAAATTACTACATTAGAATTTTGACTTACATTGCTCACATTTCATTTCAAGCATTTTTAGAATTTGAAACGTCAACTTACTACAGAATGCTCATAATCATGTATCATTTATTCATTTCTATTAATTATTTATTAAAAATATAAACCTAACTATATAAATAACTTAACTACTTAACTACTAAATTTAACTTAACTATATAAACTTAACTAAATATAACATCTTTTTTTTCATATGGAAAATTTTTCTGAAATATCTAAAAGCCGACTCGATTTTCATTATTATAACTTTTTTTTAGCCACGGGAAAATGAGTATTTTATATGAGATGATTTTTGTACGTGTGAAGTGTTTTCGTGACGCGATTCATTCAAAACTTTGTTTTCATACTGTGTTTTCTGCGTGGCTGTTTTATTTTGATTTCGTGAAAATAAAAAAGTTTGAATTGGTTCAGGAAGTTGGATTAATTATAAAAAAATAGAACGTTTAGCAACAACAACTCTATTGATATCTTTTATAGAAAAATCCACTTTTTATAAAATCTATAATCGGATATAAAAAAAAGAGTTTTTTTTATATCCGACTTGAAATTTGATGTATTTAAATATTTGATTAATTTAATGTAGTCTTCTATGAACGAGTAACTGAAAGTTTTTTTTCAAAATGCCTTTAATAGCTTGAATGAAGAAACATCAAATATCCCCAAATTCTATGCTCACAGTTGACATCTACGACTGCAAGAAAAAATAATTTTTCTAAGAACAAATATGTAAAAGTATTTTGTAAAACTATTACTCACTCAATATTGCAATTACAGTTCTATGATTTTCATCATGCTAGGTTAGGGAGCTTGGAAAAAAAATACACAAAAAAAAAAACAAATAAACAACACTGTAAACTTTCCTGTTAATGACCAAGAGTTTTAATTACTTAATGCGTCTGTTGACATTAAAGGAAAAAAAATTTGACGGTTCGGCCAAACTCCATGGGGTTGAACATTGCCATGCGCTAAAGCGGGGTGAACATGCCATCATATATAGCATGCTTCGTTCGCATCCCTCGTCATTCTCGCGCGGGCCACAAACTTGCAGTGACTTCGTAACAGTATTATACCGGCGAAATATCTTCTGTGACTCGCGAAAAACTTTAATACGGTCACAATTCGTCAATATAATAGATTTGTTCGGTTTTCTCAGTAACCCCTGTTATTTGGTTATAAGTTGGAGCTCAGGGAAATTGCACTTTTCGTCAACGCGTGACCTGATCAACAGGTGAGTTTGCCGGAATAGGTGCATAGTGTAATTGATTTCAATGTGAATCCTATCAAATTTTCAGGGCAAGAATGATTCAAAAGTAAATTTATTTCATTGGAAAAGAGGAGTGAGTCTCTAATAAATACTAATTAGAGTTCGAGGCTATAGATATAATATTTTAAGAAATCTTTAACTATTTGACAGTTTTTTTCTTTGCGAGTTAATCTGCATTTGAAATCAGTTTGGATGTTATTTGGTTGAATATTTATCCTGTTACATTTTTCGAATTATGTTTAAACAATGAATTGATAACAATTTTTAATACCTTCGTGCCAATCCCTAAAAAGTTAATGAACTTTCTGAAATTCCGTAAAGTCCACAGAATTCTCCGATTATCTTATGAAAAAAGAACTTACTTGTATTTTCTAAAAATTTTCTTGGTTTATTCTCACAATCAGTGAATTGTTCAATAACAGACCTTAAACTATTTTCAAAAGTCTTACATAGTATCTAAAATTTTTTGTTCCATTTTTCTAACAATTTTTTAAATTTTCGCATATTTGTGTCTATTTCAATGGATACTTAGAAATATCAATGCTAATTCTTATGATAAACCTTTTGGAATTAGTTTCGACTTAATTCCAAGGAGAATAAGGTTTCAATGTAATTTATTCTTTACCTTGGATAGCTAAATTTCTTACTGACTTTTCAGGTGTGCGAAGAAATTTTAAACTTACTTTAGTAATTACTTTTTAAATATTACTTAACTTAATAATAAATAAATAAACTTTGATTTATCTCAGTGGCAAAGAGGTGGAAATCTTTAATGGATAAAAAATTGAGTTTGAGGCTACAGATACGTATTTTTTGGAAGTTAAAAAGTGTTTCATAATATTTTGAGAAATCTACAACTTTATGACAATTTTTGTTTTGCGAAATCATCTGTATCTGAAATACGTTTGAATTTGATTTGGTTTACTTTCATCCTAATGCAATTTCACGAACTGAATATCTAGCATTTTGGAATGAAGTTTAAACAATGAATTGAAAATAACTTTATGAAATACCGTAAATACCACAAAATTTTTCAAAATTCATAACTTATTATCTAATGAATATAGAATTAAGCAGTATTTTCTAAAAATATTCTTAGTTTATTTTCACAAGTAGTAAATTATTCAATGAACGATTTTAAACTATTTTTAAAATTTTTCCATCATATCTAAAACCTTTTTTTTTAATCCTGTAATGATTTTTTTAAATTTTCGCATATTTGTGTCGGTTTCAATGAATATTTAGAAACATCAATGATAATTTTTATGACACAATTTTTGGAATTAATCTCGACTTAATTCTAAGGAGAATAGGGTTTCGATATTATTAATCGCTAAATTTCTTACTGCTTTTTCGAGTATGTGAAGAAATATCAAACTCACTTTAGTAATTACTTTTTGAAAATAACTTAAAACTTTAGAACGATCTAAAACAATATCTTTTCGAATTCAATCAATTTACGTGTGAATCCTGTCAAATTTACAGAGGAAGAATGACTTAGAAATAAATTTATTTCAGTGGCAAAGAAGCGTGACACTCTAATAGATCCTAAATTGAGTTTCAGGTTACAGATTCATTTTTTTTAGAAGTTAACAAGCACTTGATAATATTCTGAAAAATTTACAACTACATATGAGACAGTTTTTTTCTTCGTAAACTCATCTGCATCTAAAAATTTTATTTTAGTAGAAATTTCTTCCAATTTTTTGGAGGTTTTACGGAAACATGATGTATTACGTATTTTAATACATCATATTTAAGATTTAAGAAACAAATTATGGAGTTAGAAAAATTACTAATTAAATTCTTGAATTGGAGTTTTTTCTGAAAACCCTGAGGAGTTTTTCAATACTTTTACCTTGAATATAATCTTTCATTTTAAAGGGGTTTATTGAGTTTTTCGAAGTATTCTGTTCTTCTTTTCAAAGGTAGCAAGAAGTGACACGAATAAAAATTTGTCTCTTAATTTATTTTAGAATTAGGTCTTTATTGTCATTGACGAAAATTGTTATGAGATTCGGAAAAATCTTCGCTGTTCAAAAACCCTTCACTTTGAAGGGTTTTTTCGCATTTTTTAAAAATATGGTGTTTTTCTTGTTGAAAAAGTTATCAGGTAACATGAATGAAAGTTCTTTTCTAAAGATTTTCATAAAGATAATCAAATACTGAAAAATGCGATTTCTCACTTTTTTTTCAGTTGATTAAAGCATAATTAAATTATTTTTTAAAGTTCGAAAAATGATGAAGCAAAAAAAATTGGATTTAGAACAAAACTTTTGGAATCTTGATACTTCGCAAAAACTCAACTAGATTTCATGATAAATTTTTTATTTTATGCTTGTTAAAGAGTTCAATCTATTTCAGAAAATTTGAAAAAAATTTTTCAATTCTGAGTTACTTGAAAAGAATTACAATTATTTGAGTTGAAACAAAAAGTTTTATTTGTATTTTTTATTTTACGAATTACAAGAGTAACAACAATTTGTTTAGTTCATATTTTACTAGTGAACATTAATTACGGAAAAATGAAAAAAAAAACTCGGACTCTTTGTTTTCTGATTCGCAAAATGCAATTGGCATGCTTGATGAAATTATTGGAATTCATTTACACCCCGACGAAACATTTTTTATCATATTATTTCGATATGGGCTGGTATTTGCAAATTCGACGATTATTGTACGCCACATTTTGTGACCACAATGAAATTCAATTTCCTTCGAACATTAAACTTTGATCAGACCTGCGAGATAATTGAAAATATGTCTCGTTTCTATAACTTTATTTGAAGAGTACATAAAATTTTTATCACATTTCTTGACACGAGCTTATGAAAGTTGTCATTAGATTCTGGAAGTCATAAAAATTATATCATTATAGAAGATCATATCATCGTTTAATGAATTGACAGAATATGAAAAAAATTCAAGGGATATTCAACTATTATAGATAAAAGAAGTTTGCCAAACATAACCGAAACATGTCTACAAAAGCCCAAATGAAAAAATTTCTTGAAATTTATGAAACTCCAAATTTCCTCGCTGAACCTTTTTAATGAAACTTTTCTATGAATGATAATGCAGAAATTCGTTTGCAAATTGTGTCAAACTTCGGTCGAAAGTTTTCCCAGATTGAATAAAGTACAAATGAAAGAACTGTAAGCCATGCGTTATTTTTTCTAAAAAAAAGTTTGTGCTCTGCAAATGATTGCATTGGAGGAAAATAGTTTTGCTCGGGGTGACAGAAAGAAGTTGTAATAGAATATTTAAGGAGGCAAGTGTAGCTTTTTCTTAGTTCGGTGAAATGGTCTCACATTGGGACGGGGTTAGAAGGCTCTCGTATTTGCGAGCTTGTTTGTTGATAATGATGCTATAACTGTCTCCCATTGACTTTAAGCACTATAAATTTTTTATTATTAAACCTCAGCAATTTTATTTTGGAAAACGTATTGAAAAGTTTAATGTTTACTTTAAAATTTGAGATTATACCAATTTCTGGGGACAACACAAATGTTGATGGTTGTTTGATTTTTTTAGGTTTTTCATGTATCATATTGTTTATTGAAACAGTGATCCAACTTTGATTTTAGTTTATCGATTGGCCATAAGTTTAAACAATGAATTGATAAAAATTGATTCTCCGAAATTCCTGAAATTCCACAACATTTTCCAAAATTCATAACTTATTCTCTTATGAGAAAGAATCTACTAGTATTTTTCTGAGCATTTCGTTGGTTAGATTAGGTTAGGTTAATAAATGACCTACGTATTCTTCATAAAATCTCTAATATGTTTCGAACGTCACATTGTTCCAATCAACACGAAATTGGAAAAATCTTTCTGAAACCTTAATAAAAATTTTAAAACCTTTAAATATATTAATAATATACATAAGATAATTGTGAAATATTTCAAGATTTTTCGAAGCAATTAGAAATTTAAGAAAACTTGAGTGAATATTCAATGCGAAATTTCAAAAAGTAGAGAATTCGAGTCATGGAATAATCTGAATTTTAAAATTAGAAAACGTATTTCCTTTGTTCAGTGTGTCGAAAATTTTTATAGTTTTGTCGCCCTCAACGGCTCCGCTCTGGTTCCGATATAATTGTAATTTCATTAATTCGTCCTTTTGAGTGACAAGTTGTAATTTCACACTGACTTGGCCCCTCAGACAACAATGTTAAGAATGTGACAGGAGAGTTGATAGACAATCAAATAGACGATCTAATTAATATGAAAATTGGCTCGCAAATCATTTCCATAATCAAACTAGCTGCGTTGTTGAACAAGCGTAGCGTCTAGATATGCATATTTCTTGAATTTATGAAGTCTTATAAAAAATCAGAAATCAAAATTTGTTAATTATTCGATGCTCTAATTATCTATTTATCAATAACATAAAAAAGTAATTTATCGAGTGTCCAGTTCCTAACCCTTAATAATTTTAATTTAGCTTTGAAAATATAATTAGGGAAAAGTGGGGTAATGACGGCATAGTTTTCATTCAGCATCAAAACACATCTAAAAATTGATATTTTTTATCAAATGAAAGTTAAGATCACAAGTGTAACTCAAATGCTAACAAAGTATATCGGCAGATTAAAAAAATTTTGATTGTAACTAAAGAAAATTAGAATCTTTAAAACAAGTTGGTTTTCGTCATTTAGAAAAATGGTGGGGTAATAACGGGCACTCTCAAAAACCGACGAAAAATTGTACAAATATCAACACAAATCGCTGTGAATGTTTAATGAAGGCTCTGTGAAGGAAAACAAATGAAAATTCGACATTTTTGTTATTGTAACTTTATTTATAGCTCACACAAAGCGCAAGAGAAATGAAATGGAAACATATTGAAAAAAAATGCCTTAAACTTAGAATGCAACGACATTGATTTTCATCCTCATCATCGAGATCTGAGTCGCAGTTACGGCATGTATAATAAGAGCGCAATTGAACAACTTTTTTAATTGAACAACGTTACCCCACCTCTAGTGGCCGTCATTCCCCCACTGACCTTATTTTGCTCAAGCATGCACTACACATAAACTATGCAAGACACATGAAAAGTTTTACTTGATTTAGAAAGTTAATCAATAGCAACATTTTGACATATATCCCTCGATTGTGTAGTTGAAAGTGTTGACGAAATAATCGATGTTTTGAACACCTTATAAAACTTTCGGGGAGTTACGTATCGGCTCTGGTTTGGAACTACAAGTTATAATAAATCCACACATTTCAGCATCAACTTAAAAACAAGCTTACGGAATAAGCTTTCTGTTACAGTAAACGGTTTAGACCTACGTCAATTTCAAGTTCCGAAAATGGTGATGGCCGTCATTACTCCATTTTCCCCTAGGTATTGGTATTTTGTGGATTTTGAGAAAAAAAAAAATCTGGTGATTTTCTGATAATTTATGTATTGCTTGGCAAGCTCTAAAAAAGTAAAATGTTTAGAAATTTGCATCGACTCGTAAATTCATTGCTTGGTTTGAAATTTTATATTTTTTAATTTTAGAAACTGTGAATAGAACCAACAGTTTTGGGACTATTTCGAAAACCTTCAAATTACAAAATTTTTATATCAGTACGCTTTTTAATTATTATTGCGAATTTGTTCAACTTCCAAATTTTTCAATTATTTAAATTGATTTTCTAAATTTCTTTCATCCTGAAATAAAGTTTTAATGCTTTTTCTTTCAACAAACAAAAATTATCAGCGCAAACTCTGCCTATAAAACTTTGAGTGCTCTTGTTATAAAATTTATTGTAAAAGTCCATAATTTTAATTTCGAAATATCAACTTCAAAATTCTTTAACTGCAAATTTTGATTAACCTAACCTAACCTAAGGTAAAAGAAGATTTTTTTATTTTTTAATTTTGCAGGTAATATTGCAACTATTACATCTTTTGTCTACAATTTTATATGTTTTTGAGTTCTAACTCGACTGGATTCTGAAAATTTTAGTTTACTATTTTCGAAAATTTCTTCTAAAAAAGTCACTATAAATTCTACATTTGCGAATTTTCAAAACTTCGCAATTTTCACTTTGAAGGTTTAGTATATTTTGATCTATAATTTGTGGAAATCGACAAAATATGTGGCCAAAACACAAATTACTAACAATTTTGAAACTTTTGAAATTTCTAAGGTTCCTACTGTTTTCACTGGAAAAAAATGGAATCATTGCATTTATGCCACTTTTTCAACAAAAATATTAATATTTGACTGAAGAAATAGAAAATTTAATAAGGTGTGAAGATTTTCCACATTTTTTACCATTAAGTCTAATTAAACTATTAGATTACAAATGATTTGATAATATTGTTGTCGTATCGTTCGAAATCATTATTCAAATTCTAAAAATTTCTTTATTACCTTATTATTTATTACTTTTTCAACAAATATATCATATTACTTTCTATGAAAAAATTTGAATTTTAGTAAAAAATTCTAAAATATATCAATTTTTCGCAGCTTTTTACCAGTAGGTCGCGAAAGTGCAAATGCGATTCGATTTTCAATCGAAGCAGAAATTTTTATTTTACCTGTTTCGTTATACTCCAACCGAGGAAATCCCGAGGCGTTCGATTTTATTCCTTTTTATTCGCTGCAACGTTCTGTTGCTTGTAAGGATTCTTCACGAGGAAAAACACAATGGCAAGTTTTGTAAAAGCGTATACTCAGGGCCGGATTTACCTTCCGTGCCGCCCGTGGGTCAGTGGATGAAACGCCGCCCCATTCGAAACATAGCATAATAAATTTCCTAAAAAAAGGTCAACAACAATAAAAAAAAATTGGTCACCATTTTTTTTTTTAGAGATTTATCACTAAATCTTTCGACCTTCGAAATTTGCCGCCCCCTAAAAATTCGCCGTCCTGGATTATGGCACATGTTGATCCTTATGTAAATCCAGGGCTGCGTATACCTGACGGAAACAATGTCATTCCAACATCTAAAAAGATTCAACTGTTTGTAGCCCTGGTAAAGTCAGTGCCAACATTTTGCCAACAAATTTGTTGGCAAGATTATGGCAGCCTGATGGCACGACTTTAATTCGTTACAGCAGTTCTTTTTTCGACAATGCACACAAAACTTTTACGTAAATAGTTACTTTAACAACCTATTCATTAACTCATGTAAAAAAAGTACGTAAAAAATATTAAAATCTGTTTTAATATTCTAAAAAAAATTCATGCGCATACCAGTATCGAATATCACGTTTTCAATCACGTTTCATTGTGTTATACAAGAATTTCTATAGATAGAAATGGTACTCCAGATAATTGCATATGTTTCAACTTTAATTGCAATGCATAAATAATATTGAATAATATGTAAAAGTTCCAACTTATGCAATATAAAAATGAAACAACTCCAGTGTTGTTTGGATTGGAGTTAAAAAAAAAGTGCGCAGTGCTACTAACAGCCCTCTGTGAAAGTGAAAATGACAGGTGACGTGTGTTTATGTTTACGTTAGAGGTTATGTTCACCATAACA
>JAPYZL010058620.1:0-18692 GCA_030522825.1 Platygaster orseoliae | reverse complement strand
TTCTTTGATTTTGAGTTTTGTGAAAAATGGCAAAGGAAAAATTGTCTTAGAATTTCACAAACTATAAACCCCTGAAATATTGATTGTTGACTTTGAGACACCATGTATATATGTAAGAATAATTATAATTAAAGAAAGCGATTATTAACTTTATGAAAATGATATTACACTTCATTTGAATTGTAACATTTTTCATACCATCAAATAAAAATACTATATTCTGCAAACAGCGTAATAATTCTTTTCTAATAAAATCACACGAGTCACTGACCTTTCATTTACTGGAAAATTTCTACAGACGTAAAAAAAAGACGATGTAATCATCCGATAGGAAAAAGCGGTAAAAAATCGCGCAAAACATCGATTGTTCAGCACAATTAAAGCTTCCAATTACAAAGCAATTGGCAGCGAGAATTTTCTCAATAGCGAAGGAGCTCCCGCACGATCAAGATTTGCAGCCTCGCTAATATATCCGCATTTTATATCTGTTTGCGGAACGCGCCGACGTTACGGCGCAGTTTAGTTATTAGTTGTAGTTGTAAAATGATAAACTCCAGAAAGGCAACTGCCTCGAAACCAGTAAGTAGGTCAAAAGTGAGCAAAGTACGGCCCCTTTTTTTTACCGCAAATCTTTTTACGATTTCTACTTACTCCGAATGTAAAAAGCTATTTTCCCGCATTTCCCGACGCTTTTCCATGCCACTTTCCCACGAAAATCTTTCTTTTTAAAAAAATCCCAGGATTTTTAAGGATTTAGAACTCGACGTTATGGAAAATTTTCATCTAACAGTGGAATTTCAAATATTTTTAATTAACTTGAATGAAAAATTCATAAAAAAAAGGTAAACAACGTGAAACTATTCAAATACCTTCTTAAAAGTGAAAAATTCTAAAGAGTGAAAGAGAACAAAAGATACACAGCTTTAATTTTTTTTTAAATCAACCTGGAAAATCTGCATTGCAAAGTGGATTCTACTCGCCTTTGCTGCAGGTATTTTCAACGTATCTCATGTTTTGAATACAATTTGGTTTTTTAATTAAGATAAATAATTAATATATACATACCTACTAATATATAAATTTGATTGAAAAATTGTATTGTGAATATCAAATACAATAAAACGAGTTATTCTTAAAACTTTCTTAGCAAGAAAAATATTCAACTATATTTCTACAAATCGCAACTTATACAGTAACTGTAAATAAATAAATTAAAAAACTCATTTTTTCAGGAAGTAAATCATTCTTTTGTGAAGCTTGAAATTAAAAGTGAAAAATCAACCTCTAACAATTGAATTACGGTTTCAAGTTACATTTCGTGAGAGAAGTAGATTTTGCAACTCTCCTAAAGTGGTTTTCAACGAATAAATTTGTGGACTTTGCGAGCGTTCTGGAAACGTTAACTACGAATTTCTCAAGTGCGCGCTAACCTGAGATAATGTTATTAAAATGCACTTGTCCAATTCAATTTTGGAGAATACGATGGAGAAGTAAGTTTGTGATTTGGTTCTATTCAGAAAGGAGAACGCGAAGTTCATGTGTGAAGATATTGAAAGCAAAATCGAATCACGATGTGCGTTACCTACGCATAACTATTATTCGTGATATAAGACATATTGCTGAAAACGAGATGGAATAGTACTAGAATAATAAAGGCTATAAAATATTTAAGGAGAGAATTTCAAAGAGCAAAGAAAAAATTAAAATTAAATAAAAATTAATTTAAAAAAAAGCTTCAGTTAATGTGATACAGTAAAAAGTAAGTTTTTTTTTCCTACAACACCGAAGAAAAGATTTAATTTGCTTGATTTGTAAAAACTATCGCAAACAATAAAATTGTTCGGCATGAAAAATAAAATCGATTCAAATTCGATGTTGCAAATTTTCTGCATTATTTACTGGGTTGGAACAATTTTCCAAAAAGTTTTTCTATACATTATTTTAGTGATAAATGCTTTGCTAGGAAAATCGAAAAAAAAAAATGTTTGTGAAATCAACTTTTTTATTAGTAAGAGTAACCATCTCAAATTAGTTAGATTTACAACCAACTAAAAAACTTTCCTAATCGTTAAAATAGTTTTAAAAAATATTTTTAAATTACTGGTAAAACTATCATATTTTTCTAGTTGCATTGAAATAATAGCATGTATAACTTAGAACTAGAGTTTCTACATTAGTATAAATTATTTATCCTATAATTCAATTAGTGTCGTTATGTAGATCAATAATTATCGATTGGCCACTTATAGCAGTAAGTTGAAATAGCTAAATTTATAATAAAAACAACAATGTATGCAGATCTAACTGAACACAGTACTTGAAAGTCTCCAAAATGATAGGTTAGAAAAAAAATTAATTTTAGTTATAAAAAAAATTATTGTAAAAATTAAAAAAACAGTTATCATAGCTATTTAAAATGGTTTTGGTAATAAAATTAATACCCTAGTGGTACTAATAAGAAATAGTCAGACGTGATTCTACAACTTTACTTTTATTATTCATTCACTATAGTGTTCATAACTTTTCTTCAACTACTTCTCTACTATTTAAATTGTAGGTTAACCATTTTTTTTTCTGTGGGCGAAATGGCTTACCTAAAAATTAATAGATTAATATAAGAACTGTAACACATAGAGATTATTTTTGTTTGTTGAAAAATTATTTTTTCTTATAATTTGACAGGTAATAATTTTGCTTGCTATAAATGTGATACAATATAGTTTATTAATTCAATATCAATAATGAAAAATGATATACCATGAAAAACGTGTTTAAAAATGTTATATGAATAAATTATTTCTGCACTGTATAATTGTCGAATGTGCGGTAATGACGTGCAACAAATATGTAAATTATAACTTCAACAAATTTGAGTTCCGTCAAGTACTAATAAATTTTCTTCATGCAACACATCTGTGCAGAAGGGTTTGAAACACATGTTGAATTCGCAAGCCATAAATTTTCTAAAATTTTGTATAATAGGAAGATTTAAAATATGCACTGTTATTATCTAAAAAAAAATTACTAATATTTCTAACGAATTTTTAAATTACTGTTTTAATATAAAATCGAATTGTTCTTTCAATGCGCCAATTCTCTGATAAAAATAATCTTATCTCCGAAAAATTGAAATATCTTTGATATGTGTCATCCGTCCGAAACTTTATGACTCAGTATTCGCTGATGTTCACTCAATGTTGCTAATTGCGAAAAACTACGTCCACCCAATCGCACATTGGATCAAGATTAGAGCTCTTATCGTTTTCATACATCCTTGGATCTACGTAATAAGCCTCCTCAACGCTCCTTAGCGATTCAAGATTCATTATTAGTAATTATCTTACTTATCGTTCAAACTGAAGAGCAAACGTAGAAACATCTAAAAAAGCGTTTCAAGAAATTATCATTTTTTGCAAACCAAAGAATAAAATTAAGTGTATTGAAGACGTGGGCGAAAAACAAGAAGGTCGAAATCGTCGCCCACGCGAAAAATCAGCCTCTTTACGCCGTGACTCTCTCAAAGATACCATATATGTTACAGAAATATCATCGCTTTCATTATAATCATCGATTTCAAGATTTAAAATTAGATTATTGGTCAAATATTAAGAAAAAAAAGTGCGATTTCAGACTGTCTTTTGGTTGTCAGTCAAAAATATTGGAAAGTTTTTCAATGATAAATTTTGTTTCAACCTGTTTATTTCAACATTTGTAGCATAAATAATGAAAAATAAGTATAACTTGTAAAAGATTTTTCTAAGTTAAAAAATATTGCTCATGAAAAAGTTGGGAAAAACAAATATGCAATATTCGTAAAAGTATGTAAAATAAATACACATAAAATGTGCTATAAAAGAAAAAAAGAGAAAAAAGTTTTTATTTCACATTTGTATAAGTAAATTTTACTAATTACTGCACAAAAAAAACAGTATGGTTGTCAAAACAATATAATGGTTGGCATAACAACTATCGAGATTTTTAATAACTATTGAATATAATGTGAAAAACACGTTTAATTAGCTACTCTTAGAGTTACAAAAAGCAAAAAAAAAACTTTTAAAACTAGTCGATTACGAATTTTTATTAACTAAATGTTACTACTTTAGTTATTGGATCAAAAAATTGCGTTTATAGTTCCCAAGAATATGTTTCATTCACTGAGAGAAAAATCTAGTATACTTTTTACTGAAAAATATAGTAATGGGGGATCAAGATGAAATATAGTAAATTTTACTATATGCATGTTGACAAAGTTTACAACGTTGAAAAATCACAAGAGAATGTTTTTTCTGAGATTTGAATTATTGATTTTAAATTTGAATCAGAATTTTTTAATTTAGAGTTCAAAACTTTAGAATTTGAAACAGAATTTCTGAGTTTAGAATTCAAATTTCAGAATTGGAATCAGAATTCTCAGAATTTTTTTCAGTGAATTCTTGAACTCATAATACGAATTTAAAAAAATGAATCAGAATTTTTAGAATTCAGTGAAGTTTCACAGTGAATTCTTTAAATGTGTTCTTTCTTTCAGTGAATTCTTGAATTTTTTTATTGAATTTTCGAATTTAAAAATTTGAATCAGAATTTTCGAATCTGGAATTGAAATTTCAGAATTTAATTCAGAATTTTTGAAATTAGAATTTAAATTTCAGAAGTTGAATAAGAGTTTTCGAATCTAGAATTCAAATTTCAGAACTTGAATAAGAGTTTTGAAATTTAGAATTTGAATTTCAAAATTTGAATCAAAATTTTTAAACTCAGAATTCAAACTTTAGAATTTGAGTCAGAATTTCTGAATTTAGAATCCAAATTCCAGAATTTGAATAAGAATTTCTGAATTTAGAATTCAAATTTCTGAATTTGAATCAAAATTTTTAGAATTCAGTGAAATTTCACAGTGAATTCTTTTAATTTGTTCCTACTTTCAGTGAATCCTTGAATTTTTTCATTGAATTTTCGAATTTAAAAATTTGAATCAGAATTTTCGAATCTGGAATTGAAATTTCAGAATTAAGTTCAGAGTTTTTGAAATTAGAATTTAAATTTCAGAATTTGAATATAAGTTTTCGAATCTAGAATTCAAATTTTAGAATTTGAAGAAGAGTTTTGGAATTTGGAATTCAAATTTCAAAATTTGAATCAAAATTTTTGAACTCAGAATTTAAACTTTAGAATTTGAGTCAGAATTTCTGAATTTAGAATTTAAATTTCTGAATTTGAATCAGAATTTCTGAATTTAGAATTCAAATTTCAGAATTTGAATCAGAGTTTCTGAATTAGAATTCAAATTTCAGAATTTGAATCAGAATTTTCAGAATTTTTTCACCGAATTCAGTGAATTCTTAATTTCATAATTCAAATTTAAAAATATGAATCAGAATTTTCAGAATTCAGTGAAGTTTCACATTGAATTCTTTCAGTTTGTTCTTTCTTTCAGTGAATTCTTGAATTTTTTCAGTGAATTTTCGAATTTATAATTTGAATCAGAATTTATGATTCTAGAATTTAAATTTCAGAATTCAATTCAGAATTCTTGAAATTAGAATTGAAATTTCAGAATTTGAATCAAAATTTTTGAATTCAGAATTCAAATTACAGAATTCGAATCAGCATTTTAACTTTAGAATTTAAATTTCAGAATTTGAATCAAAATTCTCAGTATTTTTGTATTATTGAATTTTTAAAAATTTCCTTGTGAGGGACCTCATCGAATTTGTTTTTCCAAGGTTTTCCATTATTTTTGGTAAATCTCTGAGAAAAATTTCCGTGTGATTTGTCAACCTTATGTAAACTTTATGAACATACTATACGCAGTATTGTAGTATTCAACATATTCGTATTATCATCGGCATGTAGTATAGTAGTTGCTGCTATACGTTCAAGTGAAACTCATATATGTAGATAATAGAAATACTTTTGAAAAAATGTAGATATTATGACCATGTAAGGTAATTTCACATATTTTGTATATTGCGAGTAAAAAATATAATATCTTTAGTATTTTTTGCTATATATCAACTTACAATAGCGATATTTGACGTTTTGCTATACTGCATGGTAAAAATAAATATTTTTTGGCATAATGTACTATAATACATGAAAAACTAAAATAGTATTGTAGATTTTCCACGAATACCTTAATTTTCACAATATTTATAATACAGTTTTTGTTCTCAGTGTTGTTTCAAAAAAGTCGTTAGCAATTTCAACCAGAAAAATAGTAGTCCAACTAGAAATTTAAATATAATTTTAACACTATTCACTTATTTAAAAGCTCATTTTCAAAATTTTTACTTTCCTATTATTATCCAACCGCTATTATAACAAACTAAACGAGTTGAGTCACGAATTTTCATCGTTAAATCAACTAATTATTATTTCGTGCTCGATTCAAAGGAAAGCTTCGAAAAGAATTGTATAATCGCATCGACCGTTGCGAATTTCCCGGTTTTCGCTCATAAAAAGCTTGATGGTTCTCATCGGCGATGGAAATCCATTCGAAAATCGCGCTGCCGTGATTTTTCGCCCCTTTTACGACTTCCGTAAACAGCCGCGGCGAAAGTCGGTAAAACGCCAAGAATCGCGGATATGAAATGTAACTGATAGAAAGTCATTGCCGGCGAGATAATAGGTGATAAGTTAGCGACAGTTCCGCACTGTTTGTCGATAAACAGGAACGCTGCGAATTACGACACGGGAAAGCGGAAAATGCGCGCAATCTTACCCAGTGCCAGAACGGTCAGAACCGAGAACGAAAGGTTCCGACGGACGAAAAATGATAGTTGACTCACCTGAAACAGACCAAAAATATGCGATTGTAAAATACCATATCAAAAATACTCGATTTTGTATACCATCAAAAGTCAGCTAAAAATTGGCAAATAAAGTGAAACTTTGCAAATACATATTTTAAGTTCGACACTCAGACAGAAAGTTGAGTAAAAGCTAGTTCAACTTGACAAGTAGGAAAATTGATCGAGAATTAATTACGAGTCTATCAATGAGATGTAAATGGTACACGCTGTATCGCAAAAGATATTAAAACAACGCCTTATTGAATTTTAGAAATTTCCAAGACTCTGATAGCAAACTCGTTAGATTCTGGAGTACGAATTTCTCAATCGTATATTATTTTGGGATTTGAAAAATGGGGAATTTCAGGTCTGAATTATCTTTTTCGCAGTCTCCCATCTTGAGTTATTTTCCAAAAACTTTCATTTCGTGGTCATGTACAGAGTGACCGAAAATATGCATGAACATATTGCATGCTTATTTTGCACATTTTTTTGCAGTTTCAGCTTATAGTACGTACTCTGCATATTGTTTAGAAATGACCAAGTACTTCTATTAAAAAGTACGTCATTGTCAGTTGAAATAGGAATAAATGATTCTATATTTTGCATATTTTTAACGTTTTTTGAGCATTTTTCTTGCACATTTTCGGTCACCTTGGTCATGTAGGTATATAAAAGTACAAAATCAGACTTTCGCTTGACGGAAAGTCCGATTTCTATAAATAATTTGGACGAGAACTATTTATACTATTTGACGCCTAGAGAGATGTTTAATTCCGATTAAGGAAAAATCTCGGGCTCCGATCACGCGGAATTTGCGGGTCTCCTTAACGACGCGCCGTCACGATTTTACAGCTTTTTTATCGGCGCCGGATCGGGCCACGTGTACGGGCACTCTCTTAAGTGTTTAATCGCGTGTGTACTAAGTGCGTGCGCCTTCGTCACGCTCCCTGATATTGCAAAATTAGTCGCCCGGCGAAAAAGAAGCGCCTTTTTTCGCGTCGTCTGATCGCTCGTGTGCGACGATAACTGTACTCTTTTGCACTACCGAGTGATAAAAGAAACCATCGAAAATTTTGCTCTCGAAATCCCATGTCTTCCCAGCGAAACGGTATTACTGTGATTTCTATTTTCTCTTGTGCAAGGAAATCAAATCAGAGAAATGTAAAAAATCAAATAAATTCAAAGATATTTCTACACATTCACCGAGAGTAAACTTTCGTTACAGCAATTAATGATTCGGTGAAAAAAATTTAAAAAACACAAATCTTTAAACTATTCACGGTGATTCCAATCAGACAAATTTCAAAATTTGAAAACTTGGAGAAATTAGGTGAGAATCATGTTCATAAAGTTTATAACGTTGACAAATCACACAAAATTTTTTTTCAGAGATTATCAAAAATAATGTGAAACCTTGTAAAAACAAATTCGACGAAGCCCCTAACACGGAAATTTTTGAAAATTCAAGAATACAAAAATACTGAGAATTTAGATTGAAATTCTGGAATTCGAAATTATAAAGTTAAAAATGCTGATTCAAATTCTGAAATTTTAATACTGAAATAAAAATTTTGATTGGAATCCTGAAATTAAAATTCTAATTTCAAACATTCTCAACTGAATTCTGAAATTTCAATTCTAAATTCAAAAATTCTGATCCAAATTATAAATTCGAAAATTCACTGAAAAAATTCAAGAATTAACTGAAAGAAAGAACAAATTAAAAGAATTCAATGTGAAACGTCACTGAATCAATTCTGAAAATTCTGATTCATATTCTTTAATTTGAATTATGAATTCAAGAATTCACTGAATTCTGTGAAAAAGATTCAAGAATTTAAAAATTCTGAGAATTGTGATTCAAACTCTGAAATTTGAAATCTAAATTCAGAAATTCAGATTCAAATTCAGAAATTGTGATTCAAATTCTAAAGTTTAAATTCCGAGATCAAAAATTTCGATTTAAATTTTGAAATTTGAATTCTAAATTCAAAAAATTTCATTTGAATTCTGAAATTTGAATTCTAGATTCGAAAACTCTTATTCGAATTTTGAAATTTAAATTCTAATTTCTAAAATTCTGAATTAAGTTTTGAAATTTCAATTCTAGATTGAAAAATTCTGATTCAAATTATAAATTCGGAAATCCACTGAAAAAATTCAAGAATTTACTGAATGAAAGAACAAATTTAAAGAATCCAATATAAAACTTCACTGAATTCTGAAAATTCTTATTCATATTCTTAAATTTGAATTATGAATTCAAGAATTCACTGAATTCAGTAAAAATACAAGAATTTAAAAATTCTGAGAATTCTGATTCAAATTCTGAAATTTGAATTCTAAATTCAGACATTGTGATTCTAATTCTAAAGTTTGAATTCTAAATTCAGAAATTCTGACTCAAATTCTAAAGTTTGAATTCTGAGATCAAAAAATTTGATTCAAATTTTGAAATATGAATTCTAAATTCAAAAACTATTATTAACATTCTGAAATTTGAATTCTAGATTTGAAAACTCTTTTTCGAATTTTTAAATTAATTCTAGTTTCAAAAATTCTGAATTAAATTTTGAAATTTCAATTCTAGATTGAAAAATTCTGATTCAAATTATAAATTTGGAAATTCACTGAAAAAATTCAAGAATTCACTGAAAGAAAGAACAAATTTAAAGATTTCACTGTGAAACTTCACTGAATTCTGAAAATTCTGATTCATATTCTTAAACTCGAATTATAAATTCAAGAATTCACTAAATTCAGTGAAAAAAATTCTGAGAATTCCGATTCAAATTCTGAAATTCGAATTCTAAATTTAGAAATTCCATTTTAAATTTTAAAGTTTGTATTCTAAATTAAAAAATTCTAATTCAAATTTAAAATCAATAATTCAAATCTCAGAAAAAAAATTCTCGTGTGAGTTTTCAACGTTGTCAACTTTGTCAACATGTAAGAATCTTACTTTTGTCAATTTTGAAAATTCGAAACTTTGAATTCAAATTCTAAAAAATATTCTCCTTCAACCAAAAACTTGAAAATTTGTATGAGAATTCAAAAATTTTACCCTAATCATCTGAAGTTGTCCAAATCCGGAATTTCGATTATTTTTATTGTTATTACGAAAATTCAAAATATTCTTATTTTTGCTTTCTTAAATATTAAACTATTTTTATACTATTATTTTTAAGCTATTATGATAAAATTTGTCTATGAAAAGTTTAAATTTGAAAAATTGAACCAAAATGAAGAAACATCTCAACTTGAGATTTCATAAACTAAACAAATCTAAAAATTTGAAAATCCGCATCTACGCATCTAATTACACATACATTCTTATACTTGTTTTTGTTCTACTTTGTAGGAAAAATGCTTTTTTTCCGAGCGCTCGTATCCGATTAAAATCGCATTTATTTTACACACGCTGTTCATCAAAATATCATTCTTAACGAGTGTTGTCAAGTTTTTTTAGCTCACCTGATTGCAACGCTCGCCTTTCGCTCACGATACATTTCCCATGTCAATTAAAAAAACTTTTTCACTCTAGTTCAAGAATGCATTACTCACAATATTTGAAAAATTCAACAGATACTGAAAAATCAAATTTAGGGTTTTCAAAACCAAAACTTACAAATTTATTTTTCTTACAAATAATTAATTAATTAAGCGAATCACGATACTCAAAATTCTATTGAACAAAAACGCGAATTTTCTTTTAAGTAATGCCTAGAAAAAATTTGAAACTTTAAGATAAACATAAATAATTATTTTCTGACGCGATACAATTGATAAAACATCAATGACCATAAACTTCATCGCCTCACGAATTCCTCTTCCGAAAAGGACTTTCTCCCGCGGAATTTTCCAGCTTTTCCGCGCATAAACGATTTTTACTCGCGACACCGATTTTCGTTCTCTTCGTTGCCAAGTGCTTTTGTTCGAGCCGCGGGTTCCGTAATTTATAGCTTCCAATTTTTGTCGGCACGTGAAAGTTGGGTATTTTATACTGTTTCGCATGGAATTACTCTCGTCCATCGTCATTTCTAAAACAAACAATCGACCAATAAATTGACGTTAACGAAGGAATGAGAAATCTCTGATTCGGTTTTAAGCGTGGGTGTTGAAATAAAATGGAATTATTTAAGTGTCACGGACGTTATTCCGTGAATTTAAAAAACTGTTTATTGTTAGAAGATTTGAATAATCAATTGCAATACAGGTATTGTTTCATTGTATATTAATTCATGGAAGGAATTTGCAATTTGTTTGAAATTCTCGGCATTTCTTTTGTACATGACACGGCAGATTTTTTTCAATAAAATGAGCTTGTGCATACAATACCCCAGGCGATCAAGAAATGGGAAATAAATTGTGTACATAAAGCATAAAAAAACAACTTTTAGATACTTTGTTGCTCTAACATTGTACAATACATGAGCATATCATAAAGTTGGACGAGTTTCACCAAAAATTTCTTTCAACAATCCATAAAAGAATAAGTAAGTTTTTTTTTTCAAAAAACGTACGGAATGCTTTTCGGAGAAAATATAATAAAAATATGATATGTTTCTGAAACCAACCACTAAAACTTGTTCCTTATGATGTTGATCTAACATAGCTAGTAAAAGCTACTCTGTAATTACACTTGTGTAAATGACTATACTGAAAATAATAAAAAAAAAGTCATCTAATCATAACACGAAGGTATTACTGAATGAACACGTGCTTTCACAGACGTCAGTAGAATGAAACTTGGCCAGTGAAAGCTAGCTTATGTAGTACGACTGGCATGACAGCAAAATCGCACCTCCAAAAAGTGTAACTTCAAACACTTGGATCGTAGATTTACTATCAACACAAGAAATTCGCAGACGAAAGCGAAATTCTTCACTCGAGTAACTTCAACGCACTAGGAAGGATTTATAATCTTATCATTTATGTGCAGTAATTATACTAGAATGTTGGTAAATAAACAGAGTTGTGTTTTACTACGTAAGTATTATTACGTGTTGCATCAAGGGGTAGAAAGGAGTATTTCACGATAGCGAAATTTCGCAAACGAGCGAAGCGAGTAAGAAAATCGTACGAGTGATACAAACTGTACTTTTTTTTGTTCTTTTATTCATAAAGCTTAGGAATATGTTTCTGAATCGATGAATCAATCGTTTCTAAGGCCGTCCACAAAAACTGACATGAAAATGGCCACCATGGAAAAAAGTACTAAAAAACTGAAACTTACGGAAATAACTGAAAAGTAATTGGAAAAACAGTCGTTTCGACAAAAAATATAAACAAACTATGTAGTCATGATGTAAGTATATGAGGTGTGTTCTTGCGCACGACCAATCGGACGCTAGGGCCAACCTATCCACCATGTTTGAGAAACAGCCAATAGAAAAAGGCGACGCGAAATTAAAATTGAAATAGCCGCGTGATAATATATGATTGATTGATTGATACTTGACGTTTAAAAAAGTTTTTTTAACGTACAACTGAAATCGAAATATAATCAGAAAATGAATTTTTTTATTATATATATATTTTTTAAAAATTAATAGTATCTAAGATTGTTGAATTATATAAAATAATAATAAATTTTTAAATAAAACATGTTTGAAAACTAACAAGAAATTTCTTTGGATATAAACGGGTAAAAAAAAACAGTTTTATTTTTATAATAAATTTTTTGCATTAAAAAGTCAATTTATTATGTGTTGAACAATACATTATTAGAAAAAAAAGTATGTAACAAATATCAAAGTTTTTTCAATATTTAAGATTTTGCGCATTTTTTCGTAGGATTTTTTTCGAATTTTGTTCATTTCTCTTAATCTAATTAAGTTCTAGTTCTTATACGAAACATAAAAGAACATTCCACGGAATTTGACAATATTTTGGAGTTCGAGTAGAAACAATCTCCGCTAAATTGGTAAAAATTTCACATTAACCGTATTTGAATCGTGATTTTTGCAATTTTGAATTTTTTGTTATTGTTTTCAGTTGTTTTTGACACTTTTCGCGTATTTTGCGGGTTATGTGAGATCACCAAAAATAAAACATGGCGGATACTTGGTCACATGCACAGAGTACATCAAAAATGAGTCCTCCGAAAAAACACACCTTGTATACTTACATCATACTATGTAATCTGCGTTAGTTGATGTCAGTTAGTTTCTATTATTTGGCCTGACTTGCTAGTTAGTACCACAAGATTGGAACTTCATTAATGTAAATATTTTAAGTAGTTGAAATAATGACTTCGCAGACTTTCATGTACTAGAATGACTAAGATGATATATAATTTTATTAGCTAGATGAAATAAGTATTTTGAAATTCACGTTTGCTAATATAAGCTAATTTGTATGAGTTAGTCTTAATATTGCCATTCAGTTTCAGAAGCGATTTCATTAATGCAACTAAATTTAGTAGCTAAAATAACGAATAACTTTGTAGACTTTCAAGTAATACAATTACTTACATCATATATTTTTTTTAGTTTAAATAAAAAGACATTAGCTCTTCCATCAATAAAAAATAGGTACATAAATTGCCCTTAGAAAGTCACGCATTCTTCGCGAGTGCTCGAATCCGGGAATGAAAAGCAAGATTTTTTATAATTTAATTTTGATACTTCGAAAGAGGTTTCTTAAAATTCAATTCGAGTCCCTCTGCCATTCCAAATTTGAAATGCAGTATTAAATCTGAGTTATTCAATACTTGTCCTTCGTTTTCATCAAAGTATCCTCAATTTACAATCAAATTTCTAAAAATGATGGATCTTCTGGACAAAATATATTTAGTATATTTATTATCTGAACAATATATATTTGCAACTTTTAAGAAATTCTAAAACTGACTGAAATATTCAAACTATTCATATTTATATACAGTGCGTCCGCCTGGATAGTAAACACTATTTTTTTTTTAGGTCCAAGCTTGGACTTGGAAATAAAATAGTGTTTACTATCCAAGCGGACGCACTGTATTTCATACCTGAGAAATTATATAACTACATATTGTGAATTTCTGGAATTTGATAAAACCCCCGAATTCCGAAAAATGCCAAACACACCAAAAATTGTACTGTTCTACTAAATTATTCAATTCCAATAATTTGGAATTGTTAAGATATTTTCAGCATCAATGTTCTGAAATCCTGAATTGAAGAGAATTTTAGCAATTTTTTTTTTAAATAGTTTTCAG
This sequence comes from Platygaster orseoliae, assembly GCA_030522825.1. Taxonomy (NCBI): domain Eukaryota; kingdom Metazoa; phylum Arthropoda; class Insecta; order Hymenoptera; family Platygastridae; genus Platygaster; species Platygaster orseoliae. Next base: position 4,694 of record JAPYZL010058620.1, on the reverse strand, counting down.
ATTATACAAAATCATGAAATCCAATGATCTGTGAAAGTTTCAGTATGAGATTTTTTCGAATTTCGTATGATTTTCCGAAACAAAAATTCTAATACTTTATAACCTCTGGCACGACAAAATTTTGAATCCTTCAAATTTTACCAGAATAATTTCAGTTGGAGAACGTTTAACTTTGGAAGATTTTTGAAATTAGATTTTAATGCTACATTTTATTGTAGAGTTCAATGTAATCAATCATTTACAATTTATGCGGTTTTTTGCATTGGTACCTTGGGTTTTTTCCCAAAAGTTTTCGAAGAACTTCAAAATGTTTGATGAGGATACATTCTTAATGATATTGATTCACGGAGATAATGTGTAAGTAAACAGACGTCAGTTTGAAGGAATCACTTTTAAGAATGTTCACATGAGTTACTTTCTCACCTTCAATGCTAAAAAATCGATGAAACATGAGAAGAAACTGCATTATCGAATAGTTATTTTTTCAAAAGCCAATTTCTGATTTTTTTATGACTTGGCAAAATCTCGGTAAACATCAAAACTTTAAAAAGAAGTAGGTAAAGGAAATCTCAGAGTTCTTTAACATTTACGATGACTTTACATTCTTCAATTTTCCAAGCATTTTAACGTAGCTTAGAAGTCACAGAAAAATTTAGAAGTTTTTTTTTCAATTCAAGGAATGGAAAATCATAAAAAACTTTTTCTAAAAATCCGAGAACGTTTCGAAAAACGTAGAATTAATGCACTTTTTGTAGTCGATATTAGAGATCTGCATCGGGGCCCGAATGTACAAAAATACAAATTTTCAAGATGAAATAATACGTACGCTGAATTTAAAAACTTTGGAATAATTTCAGATAAGTTTAAAATTGGTAAACTTTTTTAATTAAAAAAAAAAACTTAAAAGTTCAACAAGGTTCTAATTGAGAAAAAAAAGTTTTCTACAAAGTTTTATCATTTTTCTTCATTTTGAATTTTCGTGAATTTTTTAAACAAGAAATGTATTTTCTGAGTAATTCGACAATTTCAAACAACGTTATCAGAATGAATTTTTGACGTATAATGATTCACGAAGATAAAGTGTGAGCACACAAATGTTAGTTAAAAAGAATTTTTTCGCAAGGGTAAAACATCACATATTATTCAACGTCTCTGACATGAAGAGCGAAATATTTTCAGAAGTTTGAAAGTATTACAATTCTCATAAGTTTGGCAAACAAAATTGTAAAGAATATTAAAGCATTATCGACTTAGAAAAATGTACATTTAATGTTTGCATAATGCTGTCAGACTATTCCTTCATGCTCTAAAAATTATAGTTCTATTATTTTTGCATAAATCTGTCATTAAGAAATTTGTTAAAAACCAACATACGGGATCGTTCACATATTACGTGACGCGATTGAACAAAGACGAGAATATGATTCAAGGTAAGTAAGACAAAAACACGACTAGAAAAAAATGTTACGTAATATGTGAATGACACCCAAGTATCAGTATTGCAATACAATTATTTTTGAAGACATCATTTCATTGCAATTTTTATCATAAATAGTATTTACCATACCTTTGGTAATTTTGAACAAAATCTCAAAAATCAAGTTTTCATATTTATCTGGAAATCTTAAAAACTTTCTTGTGTTTCATTGCTGAATGCGCTATTTTATGCAAAATATATACTAAATACTATTGAAGGTTTGAATTTTTAATTAAGTTATATGATTAATAAATTGCAAAATTGATTGAATAATAATCAATATTTCATTAAGTACTACAGTTCAATGAGTTTCAAAACATGAGAACCTTGTAACACATATTTTAAAAAGTTGAGAAGCTTTCTAAGAACCTTTCGGAACTCATTAAAATTACTGTGATGATTCAAGGCCTTGCATAAAATTTGCAGTTATTCAATACTCTATTTCATTCTACGACGACGAACTTCGATAAGAAAAAATTAAAAATCAATTTTCGATTGTTTTTAAAATTTTTTCTGAAGCAGAATGGAATTATTTCCTGTATTGACTGAAATAAAAAATGAAAATCACAGAAAAGTTATATTGACTGAATCAAAAATTTCGAAAATCTAATTAAAAATTTTTGAATCTTGAGCCACAATTACAATTTCTTATCATATGAAAATTTTCTTACAACCGAATTAACTTTTGACTTTAACGATTTTTCCTATAGATCGTTTTTCCCTATACGCAGATCTTTGTTTAACGACTAGTAATAATAAAACTTTTAGAGTTTCAATCACTTTTCATCGAAAAACCATATAATTTTTCGTTACGATAAAAAACGATCAATTACGTAATTTTCAGGTATATGAAAGTTAATTATGATACATATTTAAATAATATTTATTTTCTAATTCATCAACCACATTTACCAAAAAAAAAAAAAAACTTAAATAATAATAAATTTTTTTCACTACGATTCAGGATAGCCAAAACATTAATATTTTTTCAATCTTTTTTTTTTTTAATTTCAGTTATCGATTAATATAGACAATTATAAAATGAAATCAAATAGAACAATCGTTGGAAACTGTATGACTGACATTTTATTTGTTTTCTGACTAATAAAAAAAATACCAAAGAATATTGATCTCGAAAAAAATTTTTTTATAGAATTCTTAGTTAAAACAATGTAAAATGGTTATTCTTACCAACTAAGTTTTAATTTTAGAACTTCGAAAATTAACTTAATGTTTAAGAAACATTGTGAAATTAAACTATTTGTGAATTTACTATTATTTGCTCAAAGAAACATATACAATGACAAATACAATAAACAATAATTTAGAACCATCAGAATACAAATATTTCAACAATTTTTCAACTTTTTCATCAAAATTCGCATTTACCATTCAATCAAAGGATAATAATAAAATCAGAATCATTACATTTCACAATGCTAAGGAATTCCACGAAGTTTTTCTCGTACAAATTTGCACGGAATACAGAACCAAGAAATTAAAAATTGTTGCTAAATTTCTGCTAGATTTTAATTATACAACCTTCAAAAAAGTATATGTTTTTATTTTTAGATTCACAAATCATTTTTTCCAAAAAAAACCTGTGAATTTAGACCATCATTCCACGACATCAAGATCACAAAATAATAAAAAATTTTAGATTTTTCAACTTTTTTTGAAACTTTAGATACTACTTTATCAAAAGACAATAATCTTTGGAAATTTCAAATTACATATATCTTCCGAAAATATCAAAGAATATTGCTAAGAAACAAAATTTCTACAGAATCCGTAATTAAAATCTCAAACGTTGGTTAATTTTTTAGGCTGTTTTAATTTAAGAACAAAAAAACGTACTCTTCATTCAATTTTTGAATTAATTAATTAGATTTGCGTAAAAACACCTGTGTAATTACAACTGATTCCACAAAAATACGAATACTTTTCTAATTGTTCACCTTTTTCCAAAATTACAGTTAGCACTCCATCAAATCAAATTATCGCAAAATTCTCGATTCCCGCAAGATTTTGGCATGGTGTCAACTGTGCACTAATTTATTGTGCGCGCATCGATTGTGCACATTTTTATGAATTCGTACATAAGACGATATAAGAATCATTGTATCATGTAAATTTGAAAATTCAAAAACATTATGCTATAATTTTTAATTTTATAATTATACACTTTGAGAAGAAATGTTAACTATTAACATATGTATTTTCGGATATGGCGAAATTTATTTAAAAGTGTCATACGTTTAGGGCAAATATATATCTATTTCGCCATATCCGAAAATACATATGTTAATAGTTAACATTTCTTCTCTCAGTGTAGTAATTAACTCATTGAAAATTCTTGAGTTTCTTATTACAGAATTCACTATACAAGTTACGAACGTTTATTTTTACTAAAATAATCCTAGGTTTATGTTATAAGATTCAACTTTTTATTAAGTTAAATTTCACAACGATAGTTTATAAAATAATATTTTCTAATATAATGAAAGTTTTTTCTCTGGAAATTGAAAACATTGTGAATGTACTCTAATCATTTTTCAGATAATGTGTTCCAAAAATTGAAAATGAACAAGTAGAAGTTATTATTTTTTATATTATGAAATTCAATTTCCAAAAATTCACTATCAGAGTTTACGATCCTGTGTTCTCTGTTCTAATACTAAAAAATCTGGAATGAGGATTTTGTAAATTGCCTATTTATAGATTTTCAAGTCTTCAATTCGACAATATAAATTTACATTTTTAAACTAAAATTCACAGAACAATATATTTTCAAATAAAGAATCCACGTTCTTAAAATAAAAAATACTAAAAACACGAAAAGGGTCTTTTCTCTAAAATTCTATACACCTACTTTAGAAATCGAAATCTTAAAATTGAAAATATTCTGAGAATTTCCAAAATATAAGAGCCACATAAATATGTAACCTAGAATTTTACTATTTATTGTCATCAAATAATATTTTTAATAGTTTTCTATATAATATAAATTAGGGTGGTCGTTAAAATGGCTATGCCGCCCCCTAAATTGGTTCAAAAAAATTAAAAAACATTACCTAATTTTTTTCAGATTTTTATTCCAATATTAACCCGTGCCTGGGGAGCTGTCGTTTTTCCCATTTAAATAACATGGGTTTTCGTCTTCAATACGGTATTTATTTTTTTTCAAGCACCCTATGCACTGAAAAAAAAAGTTTGA